>CAUYQG010242733.1:0-15425 GCA_963574415.1 Tarsius wallacei
TGTAGTTTCAGCTACTTGGAAGGCTGAGGCGGAAGGATCGCCGGAGCCCAGCAGGTCGAGGCTGCGGTGGCTGGGAGCGGCCACTGCACTCCAGTCTGGGCGACAGAGTGAGACTCCAACTCAAAAAAAAAAAAAAAAAAAGCCCAGAGAAGATGGAAAGAGAATACCTCCAGAATGGTAATAAATTTGTGCTGTTTTAAGTCACTATGTGGTAAATTGTTACAGCAGTAATAGAAAATTAATACAGATATAGTCATAATTCCCATTTTACAAATGAGATGTTTAGAAACAGGACTTGAACAACACACATATGTTTAATAACATAACCTGAACTTACAACTGTTTTGTTATGTGGATTCTATAAATAGCTGGCATCTATTTTAAGCTGGCATCTATTTAAAACTTGTATCAGTTAATTTCCATCTAAAGAATCAACTGTTAAGAAAAGATGAATGGACCAGGCACAGTGGCTCAAGGCTGTAATCCCAGCATTTTGGGAGGCCAAGGCAACAGGATTGCCTGAGCCCTGAGGTTCAAGACAAGCCTGGGCAACTTGGTGAGACCTCATCTCTACAATAAATCAGAAAATTAGGCTCAGCTGGGGCTTCTCAACCTGTAATCCCAGCATTTTGGGAGGCTGAAGCGAGTGGATTGCCTGAGTCCGCGGGTTCAAGACCAGCCCGGGCAACCTGGCGAGACCTTGTCTCTACAATAAATCAAAAATTAGTAGGGCACAGTAGCACTTCTATAGTTCTGGCTACTTGGAAGGCTGAGGCAGAAGGATTGCCAAAGCTCAGCAGGTTGATGCTGGGGTGGCCATGAGTGTGTGTGGCACTGCACTCCAGCCTGGGCGACAGAGTGAGACTATAACTAAAAAATAAATAAATAAATTAGCCAGGCATGGTGGCGTGCGCCTGTAGTTCCAGCTACTGTGAAGGCTGAAGTGGAAGGATTGCCTGAGTCCAGCAGGTCGAGACTGCGGTGGCCATGAGAGCTTGCATGCCACTGCTTTCCAGTCTGGGTGACAGAGTGAGACTCCTACTCAAAAAAGGAAAAAAAAAATTCTCCAAGTATATTTAAAGTTTTAAAACAGAGCCCCGTGCCTGGCCTGCCTGAGGTGGGGGCAGCACGCGGAAGGTGCGTCATGAGTGGTGTCCAGGCTGCAGGCTGGGGCGGGCTCTAGGCGCTCCGCGGCAGGTGCTGGCTGGGTACCTGAGGCTGCTGCGGCTCTACCCGCTGCTCACCAAGACAGTCACCAGTGGCATCTTGTCAGCACTTGGGACCTTCCTGACCCAGATGATTGAGAAGAAGCGGAAAAAAGAAAATTCTCAAAATCTAGATGTCAGGGGACCTCTCAGATATGTCACTTTTGGGCTTTTCTACACAGGGCTGCTGAGCCACCACTTCTACCTATTCCATGAATGCTGGTCCCTCCTGCAGTCCCCTTGGCAGGGCTCAAGAGGCTCTTCCTGGACCGCTTATCCTTTGCACCGGCCTTCCTGTTGTTCTTCCTCACCATGAACTTTCTGGAGGGGAAAGACGCCTCAGCCCTCGTTGCCAGGATGAAGTGGGGCTTCTGGCGGGCACTGAGGATGAACTGGAGGGTCTGGATGCCTGTGCAGTTCCTCAGCATCAACTACGTCCCTGTCCAGTTGCAGGTGCTTTTTGCCAACCTGGTGGCTCTGTTCTGGTATGCCTACCTGGCCTCTCTGGGGAAGTGAAGACAGCCTGGGAGAACAACAGACGCTCTGTGGACCTGGGTCAGGGGATCCTCATCCACCAGAGTGAGAGCAAAACCAGCCCAGTCAGGGTGTTATCGGACTCTAAATTACCACCAAGATCAATTTCTTAACATCTCATAAGATTATTTTTAAGTCTGCCTTATAAACAAGTACTTGGCCTTAAAAAACCAAGAGGATTATAGGTTTACCAAAATAAAAAAATCATACTTAATATAAAAATATTCACTATTGAAAAGGGTTGTGGGAAAGGCAAGGACTATAAGATGCTCTTCTGTATCTTCCTTCTGCTTCTGAGTTGTGAGTTCATGTGACTACTGAATTGACAGTGGTGGGGTTAACTTAGTCAATTTCCCAATGAAATCGTGATTCAAGATGCCCTCAAATGACACATGGAGAAATAGAAATCTCTTAATGTCAGAATCTTGTGTTTTAACAGGCAGTAGCTGACTTCAGCTTGTGCTGCCCTAGAAACGTAAAATACACTTGTCACCTTGGACTGAATTAGGATCACAATAAACTATAATGTAGCTCCAAACTTTTGTTTGTTTGTTTTAGGTAGAGGGGTTTTTTATAGTTGTTTATCTGATAGGTCCACGTTTAAAACTACAAGGAAGGGAAGAACAAACAGAAGCCACTAAACAAAAACAGGATGCTTCTTCCTAAGCAAGATAATTTCTTGACAAGTGCCTTTTTATTTTTTCTATATAACAAATCAGCTCAAATGAAAACCTCGTCAGAGCTGTCATTTCATTAAAATTACCATTCAACTTCCTAGAGAATATGAGGGCATGCATTTAAAGCAAAGATACCTATGGTACATATGATTTACAAATAATTTCATCAGAAATAATTGGAGTTATTTTAATTACTCACCAAAAACTAGTAAATGACATTTTAAAAGGTGCACATAATAATAAAATATCTTTTACCTTTTAGTTGAAAGATTCTTGGAAACCTTGTTGAAAGACTCTATTTCTGCATTTTGGCTTTCAGCACTCAGTTCAAAATGAACTGAATTTTTGTCAGAAGGTTCAACATTCTGAAATGAAGGAGGTCATACCTTGAGATCTAACGTATAGATCTAACCAGAAAATCCTGTTTAAATGAAAAGTTGCTCTAAAGCAGTGCATACTAGTGTGCATCTATAGTCCCAGCCATTAGGGAGGCTGAGGTGAGAGTATTGCTCAAGTCCAAGAGTTTGAGACTGCTGTGAGCTATGGTCATATCACCACTGCACTGCAACCTGAGTGACAGAGAGAGACCTTGTTGAAAAGAAAAAAAGGAAAGGAAGCTAGTTCACTCTGAAACACCAATGGTTGCTCACGCCTGTAATCCTAGCACTGTGTGAGGAGGAGGCAAGAGGACTGCCAGAGCCCACTGTTTCAAGACAAGTCTGAGCAACTTGGGGAAACCTCATCTCTACAATAAATCCAAAAATTAGCTGGGCATGGTGGCACGTGCCAGTAGTTCCTGCTACTTGGAAGGCTGAGGCAGAAGAATCACCTGAGCCCAGCAAGTCAAGGCTGTAGTAGCCATAAGCATGCTACTGCACTCCAGGCTGGGTGACAGAGTGAGACTCCAACTCAAAAAAAAAAAGAAAAGTGGTCTTTGAATGTTTTTATATAATGACACCTATAGTTTCAAAGACCTACTTTTTCTGTAATCACCTAGATGCATTTCTAAGTACTTTTTTTAGAGATAGCAACAATCTATCCTGATTCCTTGGATTATATTATATAAATATGGACCTTTTAAGTGTGAAAAAACTCTTGTAATTCTCACATATTTTTAAAATAACACAGTCGGCCATTGCTTTGTTAAACTCTGATGTGTTCACATGGCTCTTTGAGCTGTGTCCATCATGTTTTCTAGCATTGGTCCCCTCCCCTACCTTGGGGAGATGAATCTCCTCTCTCTCTCATTTGCTTTCTAAATAAACTATATTTTCTGATTTAAAAAAATAAAATAAAATGACACAGGCCAAAAAAACTGAGATCACAAAATTTACCCTCAAAGCTATAAATGATACAACATATAAATTACTGATATAGTCTTCAAAGACTTTAAGAAAACACGAGCAAGTTATTCTGTGGCTAACCTATGATTCCCTATTATAATTTGGCTCTGAAGATATGGTCTAAGATTTACTAAACAAAATTAACCATAAATGAATAACGTTAATATACAATAAGATTATTTGGAGTAAACAAAGGCTGGTAGTTTGAATGCTGTTTTAAAGGGTAAAAGCCACTGGGTTTAAACTGTCAAAATGCAACCTTAAACAGTTATTAATGCACTAGGTAATCAAATCACTTACTTTGAAAAGATGTAATGTTTCTTTGCTGGTTAGTAACTGAAATCGAAGGTCAGGTGTCTTCCCATCACAAGGGAGGCATTCATAAAACTCAGGTTCCTTATGTGTCACAGAATAGAGAACTATAATGAAATTTCCAGATTCTGAAAAAACTCTGGACAAAAAAAATGGTATTTAATTAAAATTGTGTGAAGATAACAACAGTCAAAGAATTCCAGGTGAGTCTCCTAATCTAGTTAACAGACTGACTAAGAGTCTTTTAGACGAAAAGTAGGGAACAAATGCCCCTTTTTAAAGAAAGTACACTCTCTAGTTTAGTGTATACACCTCCAGAATTTTTCCTAAGGCATAAACAAATATTTTATATAATTTAACAAAAATGGGGCCACAGTATTTGTAACTGCTAATTTTTTTTTTTTTTTTTTTAGTTGGAGTCTCACTCTGTTGCCCAGGCTGGAGGGCAGTGGCACGCTCCCGGCCACCGCAGCCTCAACCTGTTGGGCTCGGGCAATCCTTCCGCCTCAGCCTTCCAAGTAGCTGGAACTACAGATGAGCGCTACCACGCCCAGCTAATTTTTTGATTTATTGTAGAGATGAGGTCTCGCCAAGTTGCCCAGGCGGGTCTCGAACCCGCGGGCTCAAGCAATTCACTCACCTCAGCCTACCAAAGGCACGGGATTACAGGCTGAGCCACCGAGCCCGGCTGTAACCGCTATTTTTTTATGACAACCTATCTTTTATCTCTTTCTATGTTACTATTCTGTAATACCTCAGACCTCCATATTCTTTTTTAGTGACTACGTAATATTACATTTTATAGACGTGCCATTCTTGATTCACCTAGACTACAAAAAAATGGATACTTAAGTTATTTATACTATTTCACTATTTTAAGAACTGGTAAAATAAATATTAATTTTATTATACACTAAGCGATTCAACAAATATTTGTAAAGTTATCAAGACTCCTTAAATATACAATAAAACCAACTATTTTTTTTCTTATTTTCTTCTTGTCACTGACTAGAAGCTCACATTAAAAACAACTATTAGGCCGGGCTCGGTGGTTCAGTCTATAACCCCAGCACTTTGGGAGGCTGAGGTAAGTGGATTGCCTGAGCTCGTGGGTTCAAGACCAGCCCAGTCAACTTGGCGAGACCTCATCTCTACAATAAATCAAAAAACTAGCCGGGCATGGTGGCACGTGCCTGTAGCTCCAGCTACTTGGAAGGTTGAGGCGGAAGGATCGTCTGAGCCCAGCAGTTTGAGGCTGTGGTGGCCATGAGCATGCCACTACACTCCAGCCTGGGTGACAGAATGAGACTCTGACTCAAAATAAAAAATCAAAACAAACATAAAAACAACTATCTAAGCCGGGCTCGGTGGCTCAGCCTGTAATCCTGCGCCTTGGGAGGCTGAGGTGAGTGAATTGCCTGAGCCCGCGGGTTCGAGACCCGCCTAGGCAACTTGGCGAGACCTCATCTCTACAATAAATCAAAAAATGAGCCGGGAGTGGTAGCACATGCCTGTAATTCCAGCTACCTGGAAGGCTGAGGCGGAAGGATCGCCGGAGCCCAGCTGGGAGCGGCCACTACACTCCAGTCTGGGCGATGGAGTGAGATTCCAACTCAAAAAAAAAAAAAAAAAAAAAACTATCTAAAAATATTTAGTATTTCTCTACTTTGTAAAATGTTGAATCAGGCTAGGTACAGTGGCTCATGCCTGTAATCCCAGCACTTTGGAAGGCAGAGGCAAGAGAGGATTGTCTGAGCCATGGGTTTGAGACCATCCTAGGACACGTGGCAAGACCTTGTCTCTATAATAAATCAAAAAACTAGCTCTGCATAAAGGAACATGCCTGTAGTTTCAGCTTCTTGGAAGGCTGAAGTGGAAGGATTGCCTGAGCCCAGCAAGTTGAGGCTGCAGTGACTGTAAGCATATCACTGCAGTCTATGTAGCCTGGGCAACAGAGTGAGACTCTGACTCAAAAAATAAAATAAAAATAAAAAAATAAAATAATGAATGAGAAATAGTTTGGGGATATGTCACACTACCAACAAAACAAAGCAGTAGAGGACAGAGAGGCGGAATGCCTGCTCTGCTCAATTCCTCTCCCTGGGGCTCAGAATACTTAAAGTACCAACCTAAGTTATAGCAACAATTAGAGTACTGGAATCAAAGAAACTGCCTAATGTTTCAGAATGAACACAGAATAAGAAAGAGCTTCAAAACTAACTTTACTGAGCATTCAAAAATGAAAATAAAATTTTTTTCAGTCAGGGTCTTACACTATAACCACAGCCTCCGCCTGCTTCAGTCTCCTGAGTAGCAGGACTACACTCATGCTACCATACCTGGCTAATTTTTTTCTTAGATCTTGCTATGTTGCCAAGGCTGGTCTTAACTCCTGGGCTCAAGCGATCCTTTCGCCTCAGCCTCCCAAAGTGCTGGGATTACTGGAGTGAGCCACTGTGCCTAGCCAGTATTTATTGTCAATGCAAACTTAAAGCAAGATCAGTATTGATAATAAAACTTAATTAGACTTAATCATAGCAAAGAGTCAAAAACTAACATGTTTTCCAAATAAAAGTAATTATCTTGAAAAGTTGAAATAAAATGCAAAGAGTAGAGCAATAAAACCATTTGAAGAAAACACAAGAGAGTTTTGTTTGTTTTTTAGGGTTTTTTTGAGTTGGAGTCTCACTCCATTGCCCAGGCTGGAATGCAGTGGCACGCTCACAGCTACCCCAGCGTCAACCTGCTGGGCTCAGGTGATTCTTCTGCCTCAGCCTTCCAAGTAGCCAGAACTATAGGCGCATGCTACCACGCCCGGCTAATTTTTTGATTTATTGCAGATATGAGGTCTTGTCAAGTTGCCCAGGCTGTTCTTGAACCCGTGGTCTCAGGCAATCCCCTCACCTCGGCCTCCCAAAGTGCTGGGATTACAGGCTTGACCCACTGTACCTGGCAAGTGTTTTTATTTCAGTAAATACTCTTGTGGCCGCTGCCATGTTTCCTGGCTTTGGCCCCCTCCCCTACCTTGGGGAGGTGAATCTCCCTCTTTCTCTCTCTCTCATTTACTTTCTAAATAAACTATATTTTCTAATCTATAAATAAATAAATACTCCTGGAGTGGACAAATCTTTCTCAAGCAAGATAAAAATTGTTGCTATATATATATACATATACACATATATGTATAAATCATATATTTATCTATGTATTTTATATCAGCGAGAGAGAGAGAGAGAGAGAGAGAGAGAGAATGCGCGCATGCATTTGCATGAGCAAGCTAGCTCTTAAAAAGTTGTACAATCCAAGAGAAAAATGGCAAAAGACATGAACAGACAGTTCCCAGAAGACGAGGTTATAAAACGTTGGAAAAGACTATTTTTCATCTACCAGATCAGCAAAATTCAAAAGTTTAACAGCAGTCTTCCACTTAAGTCTCTGTGCTCATCTCCTGCTGCTCTACTTTTCCCTTATTCCTCTCTAGCCACACTGGCCTCCTTGCTGTTCCTTGTAGACGCACCCGGGACCCTTGCACTTAACATAGCCTCTGCCTGGGACACTGCCCCAGACAGCCACCGGACTTATTCCCTCACCTCAAGTCTTTGCCTCCCTGACCACCTGCTTGCAATTGCAACTCTTTACCTGACACTATCATTCAGACACACAACAGCCTCCTCTCTAGTTCACCTTAAGATAACATTTATTTTACTGATTCTGTTTACTGCCTATCTCCGCAGGATATTTATTTTGTTTACTGCTTATCCCCAATACCATAAACGGTGATTGGTACATAATAGGTGCTCAAAAAATATTTGTTCCAGTGTTAGCCAAAAGGTAGAAAAAACAGGCACTCTTATAATTTGTTGGAAGGATTGTAAATTAGTACAGTCTTTTTGAAGGACAATTTGGCAATATCTACCAAATTTAAAGTTATATACTCTTTGGCCCAGAAAAAACACTTTTAGAAATTTATCCTACAAATATACTAGCATATGCACACAAAGACAAAACATAAAATGTTCAAACTACCACTGTCTGCAAGACAAAAGGGCCAGCTTTAATCTAGTATATATTATATAACATTTAGTTGTAAAATATGTATATTAAATATATATGCCAAGATATAATGATCTCCAAGGTGTAATGATATAGAGAAATAAGCGTGATACAGAGAAGAAAGAATGTTATGTTCTCCTTTTGTGATATAATTTTTACATGCTGGGAGTAGGTAATATTTGTCTATGTACTGAACACTTCAGGAAGGAAGCACAAAAGAGCATTTACAGCAGTGACTGACTCTGAGAATGGGGTCTAGGGAAATGGAGTGGAAGAAAGACTTACTTTTATTTTTATACAAACAAGGTCTTACTATGTTACTCAGTCTGGTCTTGAACTCCTAGCCTCAAACAATCCTCCCATCTTGGCCTCTCAAACTGCTGGAATTTCAGGTGTAAACCACCGTGCCCAGCCCTCATCTTTTTTGTTTCTAGTCCTTTAATACAAGTTTTGATTTTTCTTAATGTACATCTTTATAAGCATTATAAAAGGTTAAGATATTACGTGAGTTTTAAATGAGAACAATAAACTATAAATGGGAGGAAAGATAAAAATAAAATACTATAGAATAAAATATCACTTGCCTTTCTTGAACAGAAGAATTGAACATGTATCTCAAGCAGCAAGCCCATACCTGAGGACTATAAATATGTATAATTCCAGACAGCCAACTAAAAGAAAAAAACAGAAATTAAAAACATAGTCATTTACAAACTAATATATTTTAGATTACATTATTCTCAAGGTAATAAGGTAGATTCTTGGTATTTACCAGCAATACATTAAAAGGTCTTTATCAATAAGAAATCTATAAGCCGGGCTCAGTGGCTCAGCCTGTAATCCTACGCCTTGGGAGGCTGAGGTGAGTGGATTGCCTAAGCCCGTGTGTTCGTGACCCGCCTGGGCAACTTGGCGAGACCTCATCTCTACAATAAATCAAAAAAATTAGCCGGGTGTGGTAGCGCGTGCCTGTAGTTCCAGCTACTTGGAAGGCTGAGGCAGAAGGATCACCGGAGCCCAGCAGGTCGAGGTTGCGGTGGCTGGGAGTGGCCACTGCACTCCAGTCTGGGCAACAAAGTGAGACTCCAACTCAAAAGAAAAAAAAAAAAATCTATAAACACACTGATAATTAAGAAGGAGAATATGGCAGGGCACGGTGGTTCACACCTATAATCCCAGCACTTTGAAAGGCCAAGGTGAGAGGATTGCCTGAGCCCACGGGTTTGAGACTAGCCTGGGCAACTTGGCGAAACCACACCTGGCTAATAAATCAAAAACTTAGCCAGGTGTGATGGCGTGTGCCTGTAATTCTAGCTACTTGGAAGGCTGAGGCAGAAGGATCATCTGAGACCAGCAGGTTGAGGCTGCAGTGGCCGTGAGATTATCATTGCACTTCAGCATGGGTGAGAGTGGAACACCAGACCCCCACGCCCCAAAAAGGAGAATACATAGATATCTCTATCTATATAATTGCCTCTGTATAGCTATACATACTTCATATAACACCAATATATATCTAGAGAGAGAGAGAGAGAGAGAGAGAGAGAGAGAACAAGTACACAGGTCTCTCTGCCCTCTTCTACCTGAGATATGGGACAGAAAATGGTTAATAGAGGTAAAAGTAGTATGCTAGGATGAATTAGCCTGGACTGGAAAGAATGAGCTGAATTAAGGGAGACTAAAGTTTGCACCCTAAAACTACTTTAGAGTTGTTAAGGATTAAATGTTGTAATATATATAGGTAGCCCGAAACACAGGAGCCTCTTAATAAATATTCACTTAGGCATCAATAACCCACTACCAATACCAGGACCACAGCAAACAGACTGTAAGTAGATTTCATGGTCCAGAGAACATTTGTGCATTCTCATTAACCTTGCACATGCAATTCCCTCACATGGGCTCCCTTGCCCATCAATCCTCCCTTCTGCTATCCAAATTAAAGGTCTAGCTCAAGTTTGCCCTCTCTAAGAAAATGCCTCCTAGCATGTCTTTCTCACAAATAGTAATACTGTTCATTGTCTATTCTGCTCATTTCATAGTAAATTATATACTTAATTTTTCTATGTGTAGATATTTGAATATTTCATCACCTCACTTTGATTATAAATTCCTTGAAAAGGAGTTTTGAAACTTAACAAATGGCTGGGCACAGTGGCTCACAGTTATAATCCCAGCACTTTAGGAGGCCAAGGCAAGAGGACTGCTTGAGACCAGGAGTTTGCAACCAGCCTGGGCAAGACCTCGTCTCCACAAAAAAAAATTTAAAAAAATAAAACGTCAATACAGCATCAAACATAATACTTCATATATGATAAGCAATCAATAAATACTTAAATGAATATAAATTTCTGAATAATCTGTCTAAATATCATTAATCACTGACTCTAAAAATAAAGCTGTTAACACTAAAGGGGATTTTGCAAGAATGCCTGGCAGTAGATTTTAAACAGTGTTATTTTGAGCCCTGGGTCTTTACAAAGGGTAGTAAAAGAAGTAAAAGAAGAAGGTTGAAGAAACAGGGCTCTAAGGCTTCAACTTCAACTAGAAAAGTTAAGCTTTTATCTGTTTTTTATATTAGAGTTCTTTCTAAGATTGGGCGAAAGCTTATTTTAGCTGATTCTGCACTTAAAAATAAGAAAGCTTAATAATCACTAGCCCTTTGTGGCTTTGTAAAATGATCTAAATATTCATAATACAACTGATTCACATGCTTATCATATACATTTGAATATATTTGGCTGATATGGTTTTCATAAGTAATGCAACACTTACATTCCCACTAAAGGTAGAGAATAAACCTTGGGATCAGATTCCAGCAAAAGCAACAACTTGCGTGTTTCATCCATGGTAAGGTATCTAAACAGAAGACATTCATGTAAAAATAATTGGAAGTATGTACTTTTTACCTAAAAGAGATAACCTGAGTATTAAAGCATATCTTAGGGGATATGATTCAAATGAACATTGTCTCACACATACATGCACACAGAAAAAACCAGTTCAAACTGTTTAATGTGGTAAAGAAAGACTCTGGTAAAAGGAAGAGATTAAAGAGATTTAATATGCTAAAACTTCTACCTACCTATTAAAATGGTCATTGAAGATTACACACCTTTTTAAAAAGTTTTTGTTCTGTAACGTCACAACTTACTTTAATCCAAAGTGTTAACATTAAGGTGGACAATCAGAACCAAATAGATTTCCCTGAGAGAAGTGAATTTCCTGCTATTGGAAGTGTTCAAGCATCTAAGTGATTTGACAAGATTGCAACTGATATGACTTCTAACTGAAGGAGGCAGAACTAGGGAGATGTAATTAATCCTCCATGTACATTATTCCTTCAACCATAGTCAGAGAACTTTGAAACCATCATGATAAAACCCCAAAGTTCAATTTTCCCTAAAAGGACATTATACTACACCTACACTTGTTATTATATTTATTATTGACAGTAAGTTTTAAGAATACAAAACAGATCAGCACAGTGGCTCATGCCTGTAATCCCAGTACTTTGAAAGGCTGGGGTGAGAGGATTGCCTGAGTCTACGGGTTCGAGACTAGCCCGGGCAACATGGCAAGACCTCATCTCTATAATAAATCAAAAAATTAGCCGGGCGTGGTGGCATGCACCTATAGCTCCAGCTGCTTGAAAGGCTGAAGCGGAAGGATTTCCTGAACCCACTAGGTAAAGGGCGGTGGCCATGAGCATGCCACTGCACTCCAGCCTGGGCGACAGAGTGAGACTCCAAATTTAAAAAAAAAACCCAAAACCCAAAACACAATGCAGAATTCAGTTAATCCTATTGTCTTTAAATCAAAGAAACAAAAACAGTGCTATTAGTAATATAAAGTCTTGATCATACTACTGATGAATATTTTGTTGCTACAATGACCCTAAAACACAAAGATAATCAATTTTACCAGGCCTGTAACAAGATGAAGCCTGAGTTAGGCATGGCAAATGTCACAAAATTACTAGATAATTCTAGATAGGAAGGGGCAAGGGGAATAGGTGATTGAATAGAATATTGAAAATCCTAGTTATTGCTAGCATGCTAAGGGGTCACAGATGTATAATTCAAAGAAAAGTAAATGCATGCTGCACAAGTAAATGGGCACAAGTACTTAGAAAAGTACAAATTAATTTTTTGGTTATATAAAGAATCCCATGCCCCAGTTGAGAATTATTTTATTATACCAAGAGAATTAAATGTTTCATTTAATTCAAACATTTTTAAAAATCACTATGACTTTTGACCACTCTATTATTTTGGAATATACCAACACTTTTTTCCTTGGGGCACTCCAATCAGAAAGCACCACTCTGGGCAGAATCTGGTTCTGAAGACACATTTTTAAAGACTAAGATTTGTAGTTAATGCACTTTGGTAAACATTTTCAGCTCTAAAGACCTAACAGGAATTAGGGTGAGGTCAGTGGAAAAGGAAGCCGAAAGTGTAATGCTTAGTTAGAACTGCATCTGGTCAACTTTAAAGCAGAGGGTCTTATATTGTCTAACCTATTTTAGTATATAACAGATAAAGAAAATAGATGAAGATTCAGGGAAGCAGCCCTGCTGAGCATTAGAAAGCCCTGATGAGGATTAGAAAGAATACATCTTGTCTTACATTTTCTAAGAAACTAAGAGTGGTGACAGGAAACGGGAAAGAATTCTGCTGCAGCTATGTAAGGAAATTCCGCCCTCAAATAGTTGATAATTTGGTAAGCAAGAGTACTATAAATTTTTATTTAATTATTCCCTTTCTCTATCCATAATGGTCATTATTCACAGATAAAACTGCATATTATAAATAAATTATCCAGTCTCTCTTAAGCTCACAATTAGCCAGATTATAGCTAAGGAAAAAATAAAAAGCAAGGTGTGGTGGCTTACCCCTCTAATCCCAGCACTTTGGGAGGCTGAGGCAGGAGGATTGCTTGAGGCTAGGAATTCGAAACTAGCCTGAGCAATATAGCGAGACCTCATCTCTACAAAAAAAAATTTTTAAAGAACAGTAGGGCAGGATAGCGTGCACCTATAGTCCCAGTTACTCAGGAGGCTGATGTAGGAGGATTGCTTAACCCCAGGAGTTAATCACTATGACTACACTCTAGCCTGAGTGACAGAATAAGACCCTGTCTCAAAAAAAAAGATGGCCTAAAACCTAGGCAAATTATAAAGGGCAAAATAATATAGAAAATAACTCCTCTTTACATTTTCAAATTATAAATTATCAACCAATTTTTTTTTTTTGGAAGTAGGATTTATTGAGAGGACAGAAAAGCTCCCACAGTGGGGGGGACCCGAAAGGGTTGCCCTTTTTTTTTTTTCCAACCAATCTTAAAATACTATTTTTACCATCAATTTTTGTGGATGGTGGCACAATTCTGAAAGAAAATTCTATATTCGTAAAAAATTAACAACTTCCCTTTTTTACTTTCCCTGGTTATTGATCAAGCCACTGTATCTCTGGCAAGTAAACTGAAAACACAAGTACTTCACATATGTGGACATCCTGAAAACATACTAATGCAACCAGTATTTAAAATTTTGCACTAAT
Organism: Tarsius wallacei; assembly: GCA_963574415.1. NCBI lineage: Eukaryota > Metazoa > Chordata > Mammalia > Primates > Tarsiidae > Tarsius > Tarsius wallacei. Next base: position 13,689 of record CAUYQG010242733.1, read on the forward strand.
GCATCTTTTACTTACCCATATTTATAAGTCCCTTGAACTTGAGAAATATTCAGATTACTACTCAAATTTCTTGCTAGAGCTGTAGGGATAATGGCGATAGGCTTCACAGGTGTGCATTTAAAGTTATTTGCTAGAGTTACTGCTGCCCAATGCAAGTCAAAATTCACACTGTCCAAACTCTCCCTGGAAGTGATATGAACTCTTAGGGAAAGCAGCTTACCACAATCCAGGGAATCTTTGCTACATACGTGGTAGTGTAGAGCCTGAGGAATCAATATTAAATATTTTAAAATGTTGACATGTGTCCATATCTCTAGAATTCATTTTATATTGGTACATATACACATATAATATCTTGTGCTAACAAAATTAAATTAGTTCTGATTTACAACATTTCAGTTCTCATTTCTTCCATGTGACCAAAAGATAACATGAATAATGATAGCAAAGCAAGTAAGATTTACTGTCTTAAGCTCCACTACACATTTTCAACTTAGATGTCCTTGCAGCACTTCAAAATCTTATTGGGGAATGTCATCCCCAATAAATATTTACTACATGGAAAAATATGGACATAAAATAATTCGATTCAGCCTCAGAGAATCTAAAGTCCATTCCTCTTTGATTCCTTTCTGTTATCACAAATTATCAGGTTAGTTCTTCCTCTGTATTTGCTCATGCCCACTGTGTCCCTCCTAGTTTCACTGCCACCACTTTACTACAGAATAATATATCCCTCTCTAATACACATCCACCCAACTACTGCAATGGATATTCCCTCTGACCTCAGTCAGCCTACCCTATCAGATTTATTCTTTTCTTTTAATAAATAAATAAATAAATAAATAAATAAATAAACAAGGTCTCACTGTGTTGCCCAGGTTGGTCTCAAGCAGTCCTCCTGTCTCAGCCTCTCAAAGTGCTAGGACTGTGCTTGGCCATATTAATTTACTTATGATTTGACAATGTTTCATCTTTTCAGAAGCCTTCAATGACTATGTGGCCCATGTGACAAAGTTCAAATTCTTTAGCCTGGTAGACAAGAGTCTCTATAATCTGGCCAAACTAATACTCTAATCTGACCACCACACAAATCCTGCAAAAACCTGCACCTTTAACACTAACCTGAGTATATCCTGAACTTTCCTATTTTTGTCACACTCCTTCCTCTTCTGGAATGTACCTTTTATTACTTGCCTAAGATTTTTACCCTGAGAAACCACATTTAACTAATTTTAGGTCCACAATAATTCAATCAAATCATGACTACTTCTCAAATATGGGTTAATTAAAATACTCGTACAACACACTAAACATAGTTGATTCTTGTGCTGAATTGAGAATAATCAAATTTTATCAGTGATGCTTACCTTAAAAGTTGAACTGAAGTCATCTGCATTGTGAACTATCATTTCTCTTGAATAAACTCCCTGGTTATGAACTTTGCATGGAATCAAAAAGTCCCCAGGAAGAAAAGCAGTAGGTGTTATTTCTAAGCATTCAGGTACTTCTCGACCAGGATCAAAGCGATCTACTATCAATGTCACACCTTCTTCATCTGAAGAACAAAAATAGGAAAGTTCAGGATATACTCAGGTTAGTGTTAAAGGTGTAGGTTTTTGCAGGATTTGTGTGGTGGTCAGATTAGAGTATTAGTTTGGCCAGATTATAGAGACTCTTGTCTACCAGGCTAAAGAATTTGAACTTTGTCACATGGGCCACATAGTCATTGAAGGC
>CAUYQG010242740.1:0-22502 GCA_963574415.1 Tarsius wallacei
CTTCCGCCTCAGCCTTCCGAGTAGCTGGAACTACAGGTGAGTGCTACTACACCTGGCTTATTTTTTGATTTATTGTAGAGATGAGGTCTCGTCAAGTTGCCCGGGCGGGTCTCGAACCCGCGGGCTCAGGCAATCCACTCACCTCGGCCTCCCAAAGTGCTGGGATTATAGGCTGAGCCACCGAGCCCGGCCGAGTCTTGGATATTTGTAAGATAAGTAGAGTTCTGAATTCCCACTCCTCTTGGGGGAAGAAAAAAAAAAAAAGATCATACATCATTGAGCCCTCATTCCCAAACTACAGCTTGTTTTTCCTTGCCTCCACATCCCTCAGCCCGCTCTCAGCTTACGCTATTCATGATCCTTTAAGGATCAGGCCTTACAAGGACCAGGGATGGAGGCAGGTGAAGTTAATGTGTTCTGGGAAACTAAAGAGAAAGATGCATTTGAGGATGGAGAAAAAGACAAGTGGGAAGCCAGTATTTCACGGTCCTTTCTTGTTTGGAAATGACTTGGTTTTTTACAAGAACAGAATATACAATGCTATGGACTGAATTTCCTTAGTGATATGACAAATGCCCAGATGTAATAAGTCTTTAGCCAATGAAAAGGAATGTAATTCAAAAGATGGCAGGGCAGGAAGGGAGTTTCTGTCTCTCTTCACTTTTTTGAGGATGGGATATGGTAGAATGGATTTATGTGACAAAAAGAATAATTTTAATGATCAATTAGAATAAAATTGCTGAAAATGTAGTAAAAGAGAACTTTGTTTTCTGGTGAACTGCCTTTGCTGCTACTTTCCGAGGAAGCCCAGAGTTCTGGCTCCTTAAATTTTCTTCTGTTCCTGGTTGGATGGGTTGAAAGAAACTAGAACAGATTTTTAAATGATGTTATCACATTCTGAGGCCTTTTTAAAAATTTAAGAAGGAGGGCTATATTTTTGAAGAAAATGAATTTATTTTGACTTCTTCAGATCCTTGTCCTCTGAAACTAAACTCTTTGTAGAAGGATACCCAAAGATGGTCTAATATAAGAATTTGCCAAAGGAAAGCCTTGACTGAAGCATTCAGGGCAAGTCTTCCTTTTGTCACATCCAGCTGCAAATGGGATCTGGGTCAGACTAGTAGAGTATCAAAAATAGACTTTAAGATTAAAATAAAAAAGGAGGAATTCTTTTGTTGATATCCCTGGTTGACATTGATGATATTTCCAGTTCTAACCAGAAAGGAAGGGGAAAAAAATGGGGGTTCAGGTTACATAAAAGCTTCATTGAATATACTGTGTAGATTGTAAAAAAAAAAAATGCAAAAGAATTCTGGGGCAAGATTGCCAAAAAAGTAGAGTGAACTAAGAGAGATACGAAGAAGAATATCATTTATTTCATGAAAGTCAAATATTCAGGTATGGTTATAAAATTGGAACATGATTCACATATGAATGTGTCATTGTCTGTTTGAAAGCTTTTGATGGCTTTCCATGAGCTGTAGAATAAAGGTCAAACTCCTTAGTGTAGGCTTGAAAGCCCTCTATTATCTGGCTCTGACCTATTTCCCTAGCCTTATATTTTACTATCCTCTCTCCTCCCCCATTCATGAATCTTATGCTCTAGTCTCCTGGACTAGTTGCTATTCCTACAGAGCCTATTTCTCAGAATTGCGGATGTGGTTAGTCCACTAGAGATGTCCTTCCTGCCTTCACTATCCTTTGACATTTAATCCACTGTGGAAAGCCCATGTCAGATACTCCCCAGTTTCCCCATAAAGCCCTCTCCACTTTTTCCAGGAGGAATTAGTCTCTTGCCTCTCTTATATTTCGACTGTAGTTCCTCTCTTTCTGTTTTGTATTATTATTTATGTACATCGTTTTCTCCTTCACTATACCTCTATATCATCGCCACATTTTATTTCAATGGTGCCTAGAACAGGGGCTTGCAACTCTAGTTGTTTTCCCATTGTAGATTTAAAAAATTTTTGTTGTTTATTTTTTAAAAATAGAGACAGTCTCTCGCTATGTCGCCCAAGCTGGTCTTGAACTCCTGGCCTCAAACGATCCTCCCACCTCGGTCTCCCAAAGTGCTGGGATTACAGGCATGAGCCACCTCACCCTGCCTACTCACTGACTATTGTCTTGTACCTCCAATGTTTATTTTTAAACAGACAATGGATTGATTGGGTTATGTTAACATTCCGTGTTACATATTTAATCTCCACCTTAACATAGCCAAAGTAAATTTATTCGTGTCTTCCAAGTGCTCTGTTTATACAAGTATTCTCAACATTCTAAAAAAAAATCACTCAGTTTTCTTACCTGCAGATTATCTTTGACTCAATTATTTAAAATAAAGTATGACATCAAATTCTATTGAATATTCTTTGAGATAGTTCTCATAACCTTTGCTCCCTTCTGCCCTGTTTAGCCTTAGTTTAGTGCTGGTCACTTCTCAGCTAGTTTCCAGAATCCTTTGCTGAATAACTCTTCCAACCCTAAACCTTTCTGGAGACCACTGTCAGGAAATTCTTAAATCATGCATATTAAAATTTCCTGGGCTCCAAATTTTCTGCTAAATAGAATCTAAACTTCTTTGCCTTGTGCTCGTCCTGCAGTAACTATAGCAACATTGTGGCTAAGAATACAACTCTCGAATCTGGCAAAGCTAGGTTTGTCTCCACACTTGCTAGGTTTGTCAACTGGGGTGTTTCAGAACTCCCTAAGTCCCAGTTTTCCTCCTCTGCCATTGGAAGATGATAATAATTTAGTAAGTCATAAAGTTGTCTTGGAGTTGACACGAGATGGTACCTATAAAGTGTTTAGCAGAGTGCGTGGTAAGAGTAGGAGTTTAACAAACATTAGCAACTATCATTGTGTTTCCTGTGACTCTCCAGGACACCTGCTCAGTTCTGGTCAGTGGAGCCTCCTCACTGTGAAGGAGACTTAAGAACAGCAAACAGAACATTCCTGGCAAGGATCCTAGTGCGTACCGAGCAAGCCCCTATGTGTGGAGCCACAATCCATGGTTAGCACTAAAAAGGGAAAGGTTTGGCCGGGCCCAGTGTCTCAGCCTGTAATCCCAGCACTTTGGGAGGCCGAGGCGAGTGGATTGCCTGAACCTGCAGGTTCAAGACTCGCACAGGCAACTTGGCGAGACCTTGTCTCTACAATAAATCAAAAATGAGCTGGGCGTGGTAGCGGGTGCCTGTAGTTCTGGCTGCTTGGAAGGCTGAGGTGGAAGGATCGCCGGAGCCCGGCAGGTTGAGGCTGCGGTGGTCAGGAGTGTGCCACTGTATTCTGGTCTGGGTGACAGAGTGAGACTCCAACTCAAAAAAAAAAAAAAAGAAGAGGAAAGTTTGAGATGGCTAAAAGAGAAGTAGACACTTGGTGAAAGATCCTGAAACAAATACTTCAGTATCTCACTGGAGTGATTTGAGTTCTACAAGTCTGGCATGAATTGCTCATCCTATTGTGTTAGGGGTGGGCACTTTCTGAGTAGAGATGAAAGCTAAATTGTGTGTTTTTTTTTTTTTGAACTTGTTAGTTTAGGCAGTGTAGATGTGAAGAAGCAAGACAGGAGATGTCTCTTGCTTATCTAGATTCAATGCTTTCTCATCCCTGGGGTCTGGAGATTTGGGGTGTTCTGTTTGCTCCGATGACTCCTCACATTGGCTTGGTGCCCTGTGGAGTTGTGTGGTGAAGCTGAGCCCAGTCCCTGGAAAAGGGCTGGGAGGGGATACAGCAGCCCCCATAGGCTTCACATAAGCAACCCCGACATCTGAACATCTTCGGCATAATCAGTAATGCTTATTAGCAGAAACTAGACGCCTATATCTGATCTGTGGGCCACTGGATGTCAGAAAAGGCTAGCATGGTTCTGAAGCACCTAGTTATAGTCACTTTTAGTGGCTTGACGGCCAATGATCTGTCCAGCAAGGCCACGCTGTACACCTTGTAAGTTTGCTTCCGTTTAGAGCACAAGCATTTATATATGTAGTTAGAATTTTGAACACCGATTGAATAGTTTCTAATTTGCATCTGAGAGTTCACATATAAACTGTGAGAATACAAAACTTTGCAATTCTATGTGGATAATGGTTTAAACATCAGCAGAGAATATCATGTGCTTTTATTGTATATTGAGGATGCTTATTGAATAGGCTCATCACATTATTCGTCAAGGCTGGAACAGACAATGGTCCTGCAGAATCTTATGTGCTGCGCAGAAGAAACCTACAATTATGTCAGAGGGAGGATTCATTTCTATCCCATGGGCTTCCTGCCATGATCATGAAGGTAGTATGGCATAGAGGAAAGGGCCATGTCTTAGGGCTCTGGATGACTTCAGATGTTTCATTAATCATCCAGGTGGCTTTGGGCAAACTACTCAGCTTCTATCAACTTCCACGGCCTCATCTATAAAATGAAGTGAGGAGACTCCTGGTTAATTGGCAGATTGAGCACATATGATTATCTACACATTCTCTCCAAACACCACTAAGCTTTGCAGCAAACAAATAAGAAGGCATTAAAAATAAGAATAAAGAGAGCTGGAGAGGACATAACAACAGTACCATTTGGAAAGCAGGAAAGAGGTGAATGACTGGTAGCTCTGTGTCTTGAGGAAACAGAAAACCTCAGAGGGAGGTGAGGGGCCCAGAAGCAAAAGTGTTCCCACTGCAGAGCCCAGAAAGGCCCAGTAACGGACACCGCAGGCACTTCTAAAAATGAGAGCACACTGGATCAGAAACAGGGACGTAGGCCAAAGGTATGGATAGAAGGCAAATATATCAACAATTCCCTCCTCCACCTGCCTCTTATCTCTGGGGCTTCAGTTAGGAAATCCAGACTAACTCATTTCTGGTGAATATGGTCTGTTCCCCTTCTGCAGACTAAGCCCAGGCTCATACATCGTGGCTGGGCAGGGTTCCAAGAGAGTGAGTTGAGGCATGCAAGGACTCTTGAGGCCCTGGCTTGAACTGACACAATGTTTCTTCTGTGCATTTAGCTGGGCAAATCACCTCACAAGGGCAGCTCAGATTGGAGGGATGGGGAAGGATAGACTGTACCTTCTGATGGACACAGCTGCAAAGTCACCTTGCAAAGGAGTGTGAATTCAGAGGGAGAAATAGTTGTGGCTGGTTTTGGAAGCACCCGTAAGACACAATAAGGATGAGATTCCTAAAAAATTTCAGTTTTCAAACTTACTAAAAGTAAGCCTGTAAAAAAAAAGAGACCGATTGGAGCAGAGCAGAAAACTCTTTTTTTAAACAAAATTTTATTTTTTACTTTAGATTCAGGGGGTACGCAGGCATATTTGTTACAAGGAAGTGTTATGTAGTAGTGGGAATTGACTCTCAGGTGACTCGTTCCTCAGATAATGAGCATTGGGCCCAATATGTAGTTTCTGAGCCCTAATCCCTTCCCCCTACCCAGATTGGTGTCCCCAGTGTCTATTATTTCCATCTCTGTGGCCAGTTTGGCTCCCACATATCAGTGAGAACATACAGTGTTTCGTTTTCTGTTTCTGAATCAGTTTACTTAGGATGATAATTTCCAGTTCCATCCATATTGCTGCAAAGGACATAATTTCATTCTTTTTTATAGCTGTGTAGTATCCCACGGTGTATTTATACCACTTTTTCGTTATCCACTGATTGGCTGATAGGCGTTTAGGTAGATTCTACATCTTTGCAATTGCGAATTATGCTGTGATAAACGTGAGGGTGCAGGGTTTTTTTTTGTTGTTGTTGTTGTTTTGAGTTAGAGTCGCACTCAGTCACCCAGACTGGAGTGCAGTGGCTGCTCCTGGCCACTGCAGCCTCGACCTGCTGGGCTCCGGCGATCCTTCTGCCTCAACCTTCGAGTAGCTGGAACTACAGGCGTGCCCTACCACGCCCGGCTAATTTTTTTGATTTATTGTAGAGATGAGGTCTCGCCAAGTTGCCCAGGCGGGTCTCGAATCCGCTGGCTCAGGCAATCCACTCACCTCAGCCTCCCAAAGCCCTGGGATTACAGGCTGAGCCACTGAGCCCGGCTTTTTTTTTTTTTTTTTAAATATAATGATCTCGGTTTCTAGGGTAGATACTTAGTAGTGGGATTGCTGAATCAAATAGTAAATCTACTTTTAGTTCTTTGAGTAATCTCCACACTGCTTTCTGTAGAGGTTGTACTAATGTACATTTCTGTCAACAGTGTGTAAGTAGTCTGCATCTGTGCCAGCATCTATTGTTTTCTGATGTTTTTAATAATGGCCATTCTGACAGGGGTAAGGCGGTATCTCATTGTGATTTTATTTTGCATTTCTCTGCTAATGAACGATGTTGAACATTTTTTCAAATATTTGGTGGCCATTTGTATATCTCTCTTTGAGAAATGTCTATTCATGTCGTTTGCCTACTTTTTAATGGGGGTGATTTGCTTTTTTCTCGTTGATTTGAGCTCTTTATAGATTCTGGATATTGGTCTCTTGTCAGATGTGTAGTGTGTGAATATCTTTTCCCATTCTACAGGTTGCTCATTTTCTCTATTGATTATTTCTTTTGCTGTGCAGAAGCTTTTTAGTTAAATTAAGACCCACTTATTTATTTTGTTTTTTGTTGCATTTGCTTTTGGGGTTTTAGCCATAACTTTTTTAACCTAGTAAAAGAAGAGTTTTTCCTGGGTTTTCTTCTAGGATTTTTATAATTTCAGGACTGATGATTAAGTCTTGAATCCATCTTGAGTTAATTTTTGCATATGGGGAGAGATAGGGATCAAGTTTCATTTTTCTGCATGTAGCTATCCAGTTTTCCCAGTACCATTTGTTGAATAGGGTGTCCTTCTCTCTGTGTATGTTTTTGTCTGCTTTGTCAAAGATCCGTTGGTTGTAGGTATCTGGGTTTATTTCTGAATTTTCTATTATGTTCCATTGGTCCATGTGCCTGCTCTTGTACCAGTACTATGCTGTTTGGGTTTCTGCAGTCTTGCAGTATAATTTGAAGTCAGGTAATGTGATGCCTTCAGCTTTGTTCTTTTTGCTTAGGATTGCTTTGGCTATTCTGGCTCCTTTTTGGTTCCACATGACTTTTAGGATTTTTTTTTTTTCTAATTCTGTGAAAAATGCCATTGGTAGTTTGATAGGGATTACATTGAATCTGCAGATGACTTTGAGAAATACGTTCTTAATAATGTTGATTCTTCCAATCCCATAAACATGGGATGCTTCTCCATTTGCTTGTATCCTCTGCAATTCCTTTCATCAGAGTATTATAGTTCTCCTTGGAGAGATCTTTCATCTCTTTGGTTAAATATATTCCTAGGTAGTCTAGCTTTCTGGCTGCTGTTGTAAATGAAATTGAGTTCTTGATTCTCAGCGTGGTCACTATTGGTGTCTAGTAGTGCTACTGATTTGTATGTGTTGATTCTTTGTCCTGAAATTTTACCAAATTTATTTATCAAGTCCAGGAATCTTTGGGAGAAGTCTTTAGGTTTCTCTAGGTATAAGATATATCATCAGCATATAGAGATAGTCTGATTTCTTCTTTTCCAATTTGGATACTGTTTATTTCTTTTTCTTGCCTGATTGCTCTGGCTAGGATTTCAAGTACTATGTTGAATAGGAGTGGTGGAAGTAGGCATCCTTCCCTTGTTCCAGTTCTGAGAGGAATGAGTTCAATTTTTCTCCATTCAGGATGGTATTGGCAGTGGGTTTGTCATATATGGCTATGCCTATTTTGCTGAGGGTTTTTATCATGCAGGAACACTGCATTTTATCAGATTCTTTTTCTGCATTTATTGAGATGATGATATGATTTTTGTTTTTAATTCTGTTCATGCAGTGGATCGCATTTATAGACTAGCATATGTTGAACCACTCTGCCATATGTGGGATAAAACCCATCTGGTCATGGTGTTTTATTGTTTTATGTGCTGTTGAGTTCTGTTAGCTAATATTTTGAAGATTTTTGTGTCTATGTTAATAAAGGACATTAGTCTGTAGTTTTATCTTTTTGTTGTGTCTTTTTCTGGCTTTGGTATCAGAGTGTTGCTGTTCTAATAGAATCATGAGGATTCTCTTCTCTTCAATTTTGTGGAATAACTTCAGTAAAACTAATACCAGTTCTACTTTGAAACTAGTACCAGTTCTTTCTTTTGCTGGGAGACTTCTAATTACTGTTTCAATCTCGCTACTCATTATTGGTCTGTTCAAGGTTTCTATTTTTTCTTGATTCAAGATTGGGAGAGTTGTATGTTGCCAAGAATTTATCCATTTTCTTCAGACTTTTTAGTTTGTTTGCATAAAGATGTTCATAATGGTCTTGGAGGATCTTTTGAATTTCTGTCGTATGAGGTCCAACAAATTAAGTTCGCAAACTCATCCTAGAAAAAGTGCTACATACCTCATTGCTGAATATCACTATGGCCACCTTTGAAGTACTCCACTTGGGAAATTGCACTGATGCCAGCACCTAATCCACCTGTCAAAGCAATTTTGGAACTCTCTTCTGGAATGGCCATTAGCACTGCCATTATATTACCCCTAATGTCCCAAGTGTCATCAAAATGTCTTTCTTTCAATATTTCCTTTATCTTCAGGTAAAGAAAAAAGTCATTGGGGGCCTGAAGAGGTGAGTAGGAAGGATATTTCCACACAATTATTTGTTTACTGGCTAAAAACTCTCCCAAAGACAGTGCTGTGTGTGCTGGTGCATTGTCGTGATGCAATAGCTCCTTTGGGAACATTTTTGCACACACCTTTCTCTTGCCAAGATTTTCAGTTAAGATTTTCCTGACTGTTTATCTATCAGTACTTATTTGGTCTGCTATGCTTCTCACAGTCAGCTGACGATATTGATGCATAATTTGACAAATTTTTGCAATGTTTTTGTCAGTTCCGTTTGTTCCTGGTTGTCCTGACTTCTCTTCATCAGTGACACTTTCTCTTCCCTCAGAAAAATATTTAATCCATTTGTATACTGCTGTTTAATCCATTTGTACACTGCCATATGTGGATGCTATTGAGATGTCACAGTAATGTAAATATTGAATTATGTATGATAATAATTAATGACATAATTATACTGGAGCATGAGGGACAGGGAAATTCATGAGTGTTTGGAATGATTAAGAGGGTCAATTTTCCTCTTCTATAATAGAAAGATATAGGTAAAATCTAAATCAGAAACATCAAGAAATATCTGTAAAATAAAGAGACAAAAACCAAAACAAGCATCCAGGCAAATTGATATTCCTTGCCTCTAAACTACAATGAGATATCGCCTCACACCGGTCAAGATGGCTATCATTAAAAAGTTAAAAAAAAACAGGTATTGGCGAGGCTGTGGCGAAAAGGGAACGCTTCTACCCTCTTGGTGGGAATATAAGCTGCTAGTTCAACCTTTGTGGAAAACAGTGTGGCATTTTCTCAAACAACTAAAAATTGAGCTACCATATGATCCAGCAATCCTACATTAAGAAATATATTCAGAGGAACATAAATTGCTCTACCAGAAAGACACAAGCATACATATGTTCATTGCAGCACTATTCACAATAACAAAAACATGGAAGCCACCCAGCTGCCCAACAAAAGTGGACTGGATAAAGAAAATAGAGTACATATACACGATGGAATACTACACAATCATAAAGAACAAAATCATGTCCTTTGCAGCAACATGAATGCAACTGGAGACCATCATTCTAAATGAACTATTACAGAAACAAAAAACTGAATACCGCATGTTCTCGCTCATAAGTGGGTACTAAACATTGGGCTCACGGATACAAAGGCAGGAACAACTGACTCTGGGCACTGCTAATAGGGGAAAGAAGGAAGGGGGATAAGGGACACACAACTACCTAAAAGCCCAACTCTCACCTGCACATGACTTATTTGGTAGTAAATCCTCCTATGTATTCCACAACTCTAAAAAAAAAAAAAAAAGAAAGAAAAAAGAATTAGACTGTAGGTAATTTATGGAAATGCTGAAACTCTAATGGGAATTTCATGCCTTGCCTATCTCTCTCCATCCTTCCATCCATCTATCTGTCCATCCATCCATTCATCCATCCATCATTCGTTTGTGGTCTGAGAGCTATAAAAGAGGTCACATGGATCATCAGATGATACTTCACTTTGACCAATTGTGGAATCATGTCTTAGTTGTAATGTGAGTTTCTGTTTTCTTGCTCTTATGGTGGCTACCCTCTGGGATTTTCCCCTTAAATAAAATAAGGTTTGGATTGTGGTATTTGTAGGACCCTGCAAAGTTAGCGGTGGGAGGTGGGTAGCCCTGCTGTGTTGAAACAGTGAGGAGGAAGAGCCATCCTGTATCATGCAGCCATGAACTGAGTTAGGAACTGACCTGGGATTCAGATGACCGTGTGAATTAGTCAGATTAAAATGTTCTGGTCTCTTAAAACAAAAAAAAACAAAAAAACCCACACATTTATTTGTCTAAAACACAGAAATAGGGTTCAGGTCTATTTCAAAGGTATGTTGTGAAGATCATACTCAGTTTTCACATTGTTTTAAGATGGTATGAGATGTTTTGGAATCCTTATGTTGAAGGAGTTGGGAGCTTTCTACCCCTGGTGCATGAAAAACAATCATGGTTTAGCCCATGCAGCTATGACGGAGGCTGAGAAGACCACTGCTGAGGATGAAAAGGGACCCTGTAGCCCTAGACACACTGCACTCCTGCAGCCTGAGGGCCAGCTTCTCCAAAACTGCAGGAAGGTGGTGCAAAATTCCTCTCTTTTCTCAAAGCTCTGTCAGCTCTGTCATCTGTATGGACCATGCACATGTGCTGCGTGTGTGTGTGTCTATAGGGCAATCGTATGTCTGGCTAGAGAAACACCTCTGTCTTCTGAACCCTGGCTCCTCTTGATTTTCATTGAATTGACGTTGATTTAATTTTTAAAGTTTCCCATATATATATTTTAAAAGCGACGGAGTTCTCTTGAATTGTAATTTGCCTAGAACTTATTGTCATCTTGCTACGATCTGAGGAAAAGGATGTGTAGAAAGACAGGTCCTGCCTGAGAGCTCTGGGGCCATTGATTGACCCTCACCTTCTACCCCAATGAAATGGGAATAACCTGTGATCCTTATCAGAAATCTCCACCCTCAGTTTCACACCACACACATGAAATGGAGAAAAATTAACTGAAGGCACTGGAGACCCCGAGTCGTATTTTTTTTTTAAGTTGTGAACAATTACTTGTCAGAAAACCCAAAGCACTTTCTCAACATGAGAAAGCTTGTGTCTTGTAGAGCTAGGAATGGGTACTTTGGAATCCCCTTCTTTTCCCCTAGATGGCAGCATCGCTCTTTCCTGCCTCGCTGGTAAATTGTTTTGTTGCTCGGCAAACCTCTATTAAAGGCGGACGCTGCAAGTCCTGTCTCTTTAGTCAAATTTACACAGTACCTTTAATGTGCTATTTATGTGACTGTCTGGTTCAGAGAGTCCACTGTCTATCGATGAGAATAAATGAATCTCTTTATTGTGTGGAAAAATAACGATTTTGTATACTCAGAACCACTTCTCTATCTAGATGAGGGTTTCTCAGCATGGGCATAATCTTCATTTTGGGCTGGGTAGTTCTTGGTGGTAGGGCTGTGCATTGTAGCATGTTTAGCAGTGTCTCTGGCCTTTATCTGCCAGATGCCGGTAGCATTTCCTCCCCTTACCCACCCCTAGTTGTGACAACCCAAAATGTCCCCAGAGATTGCCAAAGGATCCCTGGGGGACAAAATTAGCCCTGGTTGAGCACTACTGAATTAGGTTGTCTTAGCCATCTCCAAAGATTGGCCCCTGTATTCCTACCCATTTAATTTTGTAGGACTACATAAATTAAAGCATATCTACTTATAATTTAAATATATTATACTTGTTTGTTTGCTTGCTTGAGGGATACCTTTCCTGGAGAACAACAACAACAAGAAAGACACTGAAAAGACAATGAAAGATACACGCCAAGATGTTATACATCTCGTCTCCAAATGAGAAGATCAAGGTTTTCAAATGATAGCGACCTATTAGTGATAAGCACCGACATAGGGGTCTGTTACTTTTTATTCCTTTTGCTTTTAACTAGCCTGGCTGAATATGAATGATAAAAAAGAGAAAATGCATACGGGGGTTATACTTGAAAATGGGTTTGGTAGATCAAAAAGAAATTTAGGAGGATGATATAGGTCGCTTGGTCTAGCCTCTGAGTGTTAACTCCGGGGTGCAGTAGCTGGCGTGTGAACTGAGTGGGAAGGAAGGCGGTGTCATCTCAGGTTCTCATGCCTAGGGCTTCTTCTTAGTGAGCCAGGTGAAAGCCAACGTGCCAAACAAACAAAAGTCAGCCACTCCGCCACCACCCCCCTTTGTAAATTCCTAGCAGAAGGGAGTACAGTGACTGGAGGACACCTCAGAACAGAACTCCTGAGTTAGATGCACCTGAGAGGGTGGCGGGGCCCGGGTGGGAAAATGAACACTCCACTTCTGTTAAGTAGCAAGTTTCTTTTGATTTGTTCCAAACACCCCACACACTGTGAGAGCATTCCAGTGATGTGGGTGGGAGGAGGAAATAGACTCGAGACCCAACCCAGTTCTGGACAGGTTCCCTAGGTGGGTTCCCTGTCGGCTTCCTCTTTGGGAATGCCTCCAGTCTTAGAGTAAGGAGATCATTCTCCGGGCAACCAACTGAGGCCTGGAGATATATCCAGAGAACCCCAACAGCTAGGATGGGACCATGTTTTCACCTTCAGAATAGATATGGTTTCTAAAACAGAAGGGTGGTGAAAGATAAAAGACAGAAAATTGGGTCCAAATGGAATCATTTGTGTCATCTTATCTGAGTGTAAGCAGTTGCAATGGAATCACAGGACAAAACATGTGGTATAAAAAGGCTTAATACTGAGGGACCCTGGTGGAGGGATAGTATTAGGATCGGGGAGAGAAAGCCAGTTCAGGTGTACAGGATGTGTTTCCTCTTTGCAGACATAGACCACAACTTACTTGAATTCCCTTCCTTCCTTCCTTTTCTTTTCTTTTCTATTTTGAGTCAGAGTTTCTTTTTGTCAGGCTGGAGTGTAATGGCACAATCAGACTCACCGCAGCCTCGACCTCCTGGGCCCAGGCGATCGATCCTTCTGCCTCCTAAGAAGCTGAGACTACAGATGCATGCCTGGCTAATTTTTTGATTTTTTTGTTGTTGTTGTTGTTCACACAAGGTCTCGTTACGTTGCCCAGGCTGGTCTCAAACTCCTGGGTCAAGCAATACAAACGTCTTGGCCTCCCAAAGTGCAGGGGTTCTAGGGTGTGTGCCACTGCACCCGGCCTCACTTGAATTTTCTGCACCGCTGGATCAAGCTCTGTTGAGAATCACTGTCTCATTGGGGAGTGAGATATTTTCTACAATCTATTTCTTCTCTCGTGATTCCCATCGAGTCAAAGGTTGATATCTCAACAAGGAGTTCCACAGCCCCAGAGAGAGAGAGGGCTCCCTTGGAGAGCCGGGTCCCCAGGGAGATACACAACGCAAGAGCTCTTCCGGTAGTGACTTGGCTTTGTGGCCCCTGTCTGGGATGTTCAGTTTTTGTCAAGTAGTGTCTTAAAGATCTTTGCACTACAGCGCAGGTCACAAAGCACTGCGGGTGCAGAGGAGGCGACAGCAAGAAAGATTAACAGCAAGCTGGAGACCGCAACAGGGTTGGAGCTTGACTCCTCGATTCCTGTTCTGGAACTCAAGCAGCCTGGCTTTGCTGAGGCCAGCCTGATTTTGTTCCTAAAAGAGTCATTTAGTTTTTGGTCACTTACAACGCCATTTACTAACTGTTCATAATTCCTGTGCAAATTTGTTCAGTACATGGGAAACAAAGACAACCGAACAAGGGGTTCTTATGCTTTTTTTCCACTGTCGTCGGTGGATGAAATTGGCTGAACAGAATACAAGCTTTTTCTTGCTACTCTTGATGAATTTCTTTCCTTTCCCCCCCACCTGCCCTTGGCTGCATGAATGTTTTTAGGAAGAAAATGTTGATGTGCAGGGAGAGTGTTTAAAATATAGCATTCATTCATTTATTTTGGCAGGGAGATGGGTTAGAGTCAGTAGATGGATCATTCAGTCAACAAGTATTTGAATAGATACAAGTCGGTCATTGCTGTCAGAGCTGCTGGTAGTCCATGCTGAGCCTCTGTGCAAATTTGAGAAAAGAGATCCTCTGGGCAGAAAGATCCCTATACCAGGCCACATACTTTCAGCTTCCAACTCTCTCAGTTGGGTGTTTTTGTGCAGTGTACATGCTGTACCACTGTACATGACTGCATGGTGAGGGTGTCAGCCATAAGTTATGCAGTTAGACTGAAAAGCTCCCTAAAAAATTAAGTCTTGAGCAGAATTTAAAGGAGAAGTCCCTTTTCGTGGTGCACAGCAAATAGAAAGAGGCAAGTTGTTTATTCTGAGAAAAACTATGAAGACCTGCTGGGTTCTTGCCCCAAAAGTTTTTACCCCAAAACAAAAGGTCTTGTAAGGTCTTTTGTGGGGTTTAGGAATAATCCTGGCTGTAGGGAGAAGAAAAGGAAGGAGCTGAAGATTCCGCATTGAATGAGTCTCCTAATCCTTCAGCTTTATGGTGCTATCTCATATCTGTTGGTGTCTCGATTCCTGCCCTGTCTTCAGAGTTCTCTTAATGATAAAAGTTGGTGCCTATTTTTTACCCCTCACTTCCTTCCTCCAAGGGGTCCTATGTGACCCACGACTGGGGCCCTGTGACCATCTGCTGTATCTTCCTGATGCCACAGGCTTTTCTGTCTCCCTGGTGCCTGTGTGTCTTCCAGGTCCTTACCACACGGACTCCCAACCACTGGCCTCACCCGCTTAAGTGACCTCCTGGATCAGGACTGACTTTTGGACCTATACACACTATTTCTGTTTTCTATCTTTTACCCCGGGGGTCTATTTCCTGATTTTGAACTAATCCTTAGAACTATCGTTCTCAGAGGTGAGTGCTTATTAGAATCACCGAGGAAACTGCAAAGTTTGGACACCCAGGGTGCACTCCTGCCCAAGGCAATGAGAATTTCTGGGGAGGCACAGCTACCAGGATTTTAAAACCTCCATGGGTTATTTCAACAGGCAGGCAGGGTTGAGATCATTGTATCAGACTCACACTCCACGACTGTGCACTCTTTGGTTAGTCAGCTTTTCTTGAACTTCCCTGTGCAGACCTGTGGCCTTCACCTAGCCTCAGGAGTCTGATTGCACTCCTGGCTCCAGTTTGCCCTTGTCTGGCCTGGCTCACTGCCAGACAAGCTTAGATTATGACTACATTTTGGAGCCAGAAAGCTGAGAGGGCTATCTGGAGACCCAGAGTTAGCCTTTTGTGGTTTCTTTATCCTGTAATTCTAATAAATGCAATCCATCAGCCTGTCTTGCACAGGAAAGCACATCCTTTGTAAGCAGACCTCAACTTATGAATGGGTTGTGTGCCAAAATTTGTTTGTGGTCAGTTGTTAGGGACATAGAACCAGATTCAGATAATGACAAAGTTAAAAAGGAACATGACAGGTCACAATAGCCTACTGAATCTTTAAAAAGCTGAACTTTAGAACTAACAGAGGTGAAGAATCAAGCCCCCTTTATTATTAGGTTGAACCATTGAAATGGGCATTTTTCTATGTCAAAAAATGGTTAAATATTGGAGCTGGGTGCGGTGGCTCACGCCTGTAATCCCAGCACTTTGGGAGGCCGAGGTGGGAGGGTTGCTTGAACCCAGGAGTTTGAGACCAGCCTGGGCAACTTAGTAAGACCTTGTTTCTATTTAAAAAAACAAAATTAGCCAGGCATGGTGGCTTGCGCTTGTCATCCCAGCTGCTCGAGAGGCTGAGGCGGAAGGATTGCCTGAGCCCAGGAGATTGAGGCTGCAGTGAGCTGTGATCACGCCACTGCACACCAACCTGGGCAACAGAGTGAGACCCCAACTCAAAAAAATAAAAAAGTTGAATACCGGCAATTTTCTATGGGCTCAACCTAAAATAGGTTTTGTTTTAGGCAGGGGGAAAACCTTGTAAGCACTAGTGTTCAGAACAGTTCTCTCTTGTTAGGATTCTAAGAGGACAATTACCCCCTTTCTTCCTTCCTTTCTCTTCCTTCAGTCTCCCTGCTTCAAGCCAGGTCAAATGTAGGCCAGGAGCTCAGGCCTTCTGCAAGAGGAGGTCTACAGATGAGGAGGTTCTTTGGCAGCTGTGGTCTTCTACTGAAGGAGGGAGGTGGCTCTGATGCCAGCCACCTCCAGATGAGCAGACATTTCCACAGAAGCCTTTGAGGTACTGTGTGGAAAACCCTACCCTGCCCTTTCTTGGAACCAGCTTCCTGGGGTGAAAGATAGCAGCAGCTGGGGTGCCATCAGGAGCAGGCCAGGCTACAGGCATGGGCTGAAGAGAAGCATCAGTGTCACACCCACGGGCCACGTGACAGTTGAGAGTGTGTAGGTGAGGCCAGTGAAAGTTATCTGCCTTGTTGAGCGATGGGTGTTCTGTGGATGAGTCAGAGCATGTGCGCCTTGCTTTGTGGGCATTGTCTTGCAATAGAAACTGTACATTTTAGACAATGAATGGATTTCTTTATGAGTCATGAAGCTGCCATATATCCTCTTCCTTACGAATGTAAGAAAAGTCATTCTGTTTTCAGAGTGCAGGATCAATGCCTCACACATATGAGGTATGCGATATGGGTTGCCTGGGATCCAAACTGCTGTTTTTTTTTTCCTGTCTTGTCTTCTATGGAAATCTCAAAGATCATGTGAGTGATTCCCTGAAGAGAAAGGTAGCAGTTTTCAGAAAAATGTTCATACATTCGTACTGCTTAGGAAATTGACTACTTTAGGAGAAGGCTGTATGTTCACTTAGAAAACAATGATTTCCTTTATTTCAGTGTTAATTGTGTATTTTATATAGGATGACATTCTTTTCATGGATGCTTATCGTTTCTCCAGTAGTCCAAGTTCCTGTCTTGACTCTATATAAACTCAAATCTTTTTGTTTCCAACATTCACTCAATAAAGTGGCTTGAGAATTGTGAGGCGCCAAGTGAATTCCAGGCCAATAAGGGGAAGTCTCTGTGTCCTACTGAAGTTGGCTGTCTGACGATAACTGTGGATTTACATTTAGAACAAATGAGGGTGAAAACAAGCTATAGTGAATTAAAAAGTTTTGATTGCTTAGACTACAAAGATTACGGAAGCTCCTTTATTCCTCCTTAGTCAAGCATAAGTAAATAAAAAAATCGGAGACCATATATAGGGGCCTTCGCAATAATCTGGGTCACATCCTTCAAAAGAAACAAATGTAGCAGCAAATGAATGATTGCAAATTCCATGGACTCTGAAAAATAGCCTGATCTCTTAGCTTTTGCAAGTGATTTCCATAATGCGTTTTCCCTCACCATGGTATCTAAATGCCACATGTTGCCTGTTTTCACGTGTGAGGTCAATTCTGAATGACTTTATGCAATTATGTACAGTACAGGAAAGGAATGTGGCTGTCAGCCATTTTTGAAAGCTTTCCAGTGATAGTCTCACTCTAGACTAGTCACATTGCATTATTCTTTCAATGATTTAATGTATGTTAGAAGAAAATCATAAGCATCCTTAATCATTAATGATCCTTAATGATTTCCAATATACCTCTTTCTGAGGTTTATTTATGTCTAAGATAGTCTGAAGAAGTCTTTATTTATTTATTTATTTTTATAAAAGTCCGTGAGCATTGCTCGTTGGTTATTTCCAGACCGGAGCAAATCTCACTGTAGTTCTATTTCTGTGCAGTAGTCTCAGCACAACACAGACACACACTCTTACCTATGCTGTGATAGTCTGGTGGAGTCTTCTGCTCCAGCCCTAGACAAGGGGAGGAGTCATACCTAGTTTTCTCATCATCTTTCTTCTGTGATTGTGCTGTTTATATGGCAGTAAACATAGACCAAACCAAGACACAGGCAGGCAATGACATCACTCCATTATTCGGGGATGTCCAGGGCTGAGGTGGGGACTGGTAGAAGGTAGAGATGAGAAGGCTCTTTCTAAAGCCTAATCAGATTAGACTCCTCTTTAGAGGAGGGCCATTAAAATATTCTTCTCTGTGGGTACATAGGTTACATGGACTGTTCAGAGCGTACAGTGATTAGGTAAAGAGGGCAGAGATGCAGCTTTTAGAAAATAGAAGGAAAAGTGATTCTAGCCATAACTAGTACAGTGGGTAGCTGGTATTGAAGAAATAAAAATTCAGTGATAAGAACTATAAACCAATTGCACTTCAGGCAAGTTTGTAGGCAGATACCAAAGATAAATGCCATACTCAAAAGGGCAACAGAGCATGGCAGAAGACTCAGGCACTCAAATATGTGTCCTGAGTGCCTGGTATGTTCTAAGCACTGTGGAGAGGACTGGAATGCAGAGGTAGACAGGACAGACAAGGCTCCTGGGATGTTGCATTCTAATCTAAGGATAAACAAGTAAATAGGTAAATAAATTTGTTTATAGATAAATATAGGTGGACAAATAATAATATCATTAATTCAGTGATAGTTAAAATGATATAATTCTAGATAACACAAAGGCTCTAAAAAAGTTAAAGCAAGATATAGGACTAGAGCATGAATTTAGCTCGGATGTTCAGGGAACTCCTCTCTGAGAAGATTACACATTTGAGCAGAGACCTGAGTTATGTGAACGAGTGGCCTATGTGAACATCTAAGGGCATAGTGTTCCAGAAGAAAGAGCTGGTGTAAAATGCTGAGGAAGAGGCTTGACGTGTACCTGGAAGTAATGAGAAGGCCTGCATGAATGACCAAAGTGAATAAAGGGAGAAGGGCAGTTGATGAGATCCAATGGGAGGCAGGTCTGGATCAAGCAGGGCATTGCAGGTCACTAAATTTTGCTATGAGTAGCATGGAAATCAAGTGAAGGATTTGAGCAGGTGTGAATGGCACGATCTGATACATTTTTGAAGGTTCTGGCTGGCTACTCCATCAAGACTAGACTGAAGGGGGAAAGTAGCCAAAGTCGGAGGACTCACTCAAAAGTTTTAGCAACTGTGCAGATGGGAGATAACGGGGGTTTGGACCACCATGGTGCCAGTGGAGGGAATAAGGTGTTTTGAATCTGAGGCGTATTTCGAAGATAGAGTCAACAGGATTTGCTGATGGACTGGAGAAGAGGTTGGAGTTAAAAGAGGACTCAGAATGATTCTTGGGTTTCTGGACGACACAATTACATGAAGAGAATTCAGTTTATTAGGAGTGATGTTTTAGGTATGTTAAATTTGAAATGCCTGCTAGTGCCAACAGACAACATCAAGAAGACATCAACCAGCTTAGAGGAAAGGTCGAGCTGGAGGTGCACATTTGGGGCCGCAGTGCATAAATGTCACTTAAAGTCATAGTCTGGAGGAAGTAAATTTGGGGATAATCTAGAGAGAGGACTGGAACCAGAACACTTCGACATTTAGAAGTCAGAGGAACAGGAGGAGCCAGCAAAGGAGACTCGGAAACAGTCACCGATGTTCAAAGTGCAAAGCCCCAGCACACAGGTGGAGACAGTTTCAAGAGAGAGGGCCAGGAATGGTGGCATAATCCCAGCACTTTGGAAGGCTAAGGAAGGAGGACTGCTTGAGCCCAGGAGTTTGAGACCAGCAGGACAACATAGTGAGACCTTGTCTACACACACACACAAAAAATAGTCAGGTTTGGTGGTATGTGCCTGTAGTCCCAGCTACGTGGGAGGCTGAGGCAAAGGATCACCTAAACCCAGGAGGTTGAGGCTGCAGTGAATCATGATCATGTCACTGCACTCCAGCCTGGGTGGCAGGGTGAGACTCCCACTCAAAAAAAAAAAGAGTGATCAATACTGTCAAATGCTGCTGGGAGAAAAAGCAAGATGGTGGTAGAGACTGACTGCTAGATTTGGCCAGATGAATAGAGCTTGACTGATCTACCTGTTGTCTGTCTGTCTATCTACCTTCTATCTGTAATTATAAGTATATATAGTATATTATAAATAAATACATAAACACACAAACATACAGAAATTGAGCAATATTATTGGAATACCTAATCATACAGTTCCTTTAAACATATTTTTTGCAGTGTTTTAAAAAAATATTGATTTGTGGGTTGACAATATATTAGTTGTTGCAGAATAATTCATATATTCACATATTCATGGGGCACCTTGTACCTCATAGTTCTTGAAATACCAAAAGCATCAGGGAGAAAGCACACCTTTTTATTAGAATTTTATTGCAATGCTTAATAAGTTGGCTATGCTTTCATTTATTCTGATCTTCTTTGATAAGAATTCTTAGACCATATGAATTCTTTTTCCTATTAGAACTCAACTATCATAGCTCTATCTTTAATCAAAATTATGTTAGAATTTTAGAGCTAACAGGGTTGAAAGTCAGAAGTGTCTCAATATCTAAACAAGAAAAGCAATTTGGTGTAATAAAAAGAACTTAGGTTTCTTTTTTTTTTTTTTTTTTTTGAGTTGGAGTCTCACTGTTGCCCAGACTGGAGTGCAGTGGCCACTCCCGGCCACCGCAGCCTTGACCTGGTGGGCTCTGGCGATCCTTCCGCCTCAGCCTTCCGAGTAGCTGGAACTACAGGCGCGTGCTACCACGCCCGGCTAATTTTTTTATTTATTGTAGAGATGAGGTCTCGCCAAGTTGCCCAGGCGGGTCTCGAACCCGCGGGCTCAGGCAATCCACTCACCTCAGCCTCCCAAAAGCGAGGGATTACAGGCTGAGCCACCGAGCCCGGCTGAACTTAGGTTTCTTTTGGTGTAATAAGAAGAACTTGAATGTGAATCCTAGCTCTACAACTTACTATTTGATTTTTTGAGCGTTTGTGGAGTCTCAGTTTTCTAATCCATAAGATGAGGATAAAAAGTACTTACACATTTGTGGGAAGGATCAAGTACGATAGTATGTATACATTTCAGAGTGCACACCTGACATGGATTAGAAATTCACATCATGTAAGTTGCCCTCCCCTATTAAGTCCCAAAGGTAGAAGTATCCCAATCAGGACTACAGTCAGGCCTCCTGACTTGATTTCCAAATTTGCCCCTTTCCAGTAATTATTGACTTTGTTCATTACTTGAAAACTATTAATTTCTCCAGTGAGCCATTGTGATCACGTGGAGGTGAAGAAGAGAAGACTCTTTGCCTCACATGCCTTGACTTTGCAGTCATGGCCATTGGAACCGCCAATGAGAGTTGGCTGTAACATGGAAACAATCCAGAAACAATCAGAAAGGGACAGCCTTGTCCTTCAAGGAGTTCTCATAAAATATGAGCATCAGTGCTCATTGTGAAGGGAAATTTAAGTGAGAATCGATATGTGATACTCACTTCATTACAAGATAACAGGTCTTCGAAGGCACTGAAAGTCCTGAGTCATCATTTTGGCATCTATTCCCAAAGGAAAAAAGATGTTTTCTCAACAGATACAAAAACTGATCAAGTTCACGATGGCTGACCCTAGTCTCCTTTCTTTCAGTCAACACAGGCTACTTATGTGTTTTGTTTTGTTTTGTTTTGAAGTCAGGGTCTCATAGTGCAGTGGCATAATCATGGCTCACTGCACCTCCTCTCTCGAATAGCTGGGACTACAGGTGCATGCTACCATGTCCAGCTAATTTTTTTTTTTTGTAGAGACAAGGTTTCTGTGTTCC
The DNA here is from genome assembly GCA_963574415.1 of Tarsius wallacei. NCBI lineage: Eukaryota > Metazoa > Chordata > Mammalia > Primates > Tarsiidae > Tarsius > Tarsius wallacei. Next base: position 21,695 of record CAUYQG010242740.1, read on the forward strand.
CCAGGCTGATCTTGAACTCCTGGGTTCAAGCAATCCTCCTGCCTTGGTCTCCTAAAGTGCTGGGATTATAGGTGTGAGCCACTGTGCCCAGCCCTACTTATGCATATTTTTGTCAGACATTTTGTGTATTCCCATCTCTACACCTTTGCTGTATCTTCCCCATTTCTTCCTTCCTCCTTCCTTCACCCACTGAAAATTACCTCGTTCTCTCTTTGAGTCTTATCTAACACACATCCTCAGAAGCTAGCTGTATTCCAACATCTTTTTTTTTCTTGAAAAGCCCAGCTTGGAAGAGAGCTCTTCATCCTCAGAACAACGGGCAACTGTTTAATCTAGAGTATAAGGATATGCAAAATTTGACAGAAAGACCACTACTGACCACAATTTCCTTGTGGTTGACCATTCTTCTAAAATTTACACTGTTGGCAGACAGAATTCTTCATGGGTCATCATAGGGCCAGTAATAGCAGAAATAAAACTTACTGGCTTGGATCATTACTTTTAACAAAATATATCCAGCATCATCAATGATATGAAGCAGCATAGACAAAGGATACCTCTGCCCATTGTTCAGCGTGATGGCTCAGGGTGGTGTTGGTGATCAGTAGTTCACTGAAGTAAGGAACCCATGAAGTTCTGAGATCCTCCTGGATAGAAGAATTTTATTCTTTTTTTTTTGAGTTGGAGTCTCACTCTGTCACCCAGACTGGAGTGCAGTGGCCGCTCCCGGCCACCGCAGCCTCGACCTGCTGGGCTCCGGCGATCCTTCCGCCTCAGCCTTCCAAGTAGCTGGAACTACAGGTGCGCG
>CAUYQG010242753.1:0-20054 GCA_963574415.1 Tarsius wallacei
GCTTTATTTATTTATTTATTTTTTGAGTTGGAGTTTCATTCAGTCGCCCAGACTGGAGTGCAGTGGCTGCTCCCGGCCACCGCAGCCTCGACCTGCTGGGCTCCAGCGATCCTTCCGCCTCAGCCTTCCAAGTAGCTGGAACTACAGGCGCGCGCTACCACGCCCAGCTAATTTTTTGATTTATTGTAGAGATGAGGTCTCCCCAAGTTGTCCAGGCGGGTCTCAAACCCGTGGGCTCAGGCAATCCACTCACCTCGGCCTCCCAGAGCGCAAGATTACAGGCTGAGCCACTGAGCCCGGCCTCAAAGCTTTCTTAGTACAGTTAAGCAATGTGAAAATTCCATACCCTTTCAGTCTACCTCAATTCTGACTGGGGGAACTTGGTTTTGATGGAGACAGTAAAAAATATTCTCTGCAAGTTCTGGGAAAATAGAAGACACAACCGACTGCCCACCTTTTATAATGTTAATATGATTCTGCCCGACTGCCCTCAGCTTTTCAATGAAGCAGTCACTTACACGTATACACATCAGGTGCTTATCTTCCTCATCTTCTGGATCCTATAAGGATACGTAGAATTGCAAGACCCATCTTTTAGACAGGAATTCTAAGGCCCAGAGTTGTATATCTGCAGAGCCAAGGTTAAACTTCTGGGCTCCTGGTTTTTCATTCTTGCTCCTCAACCAGAGAACCTACTGGTAACCTGTAAGTGCAAGGGGGAATGGAGTGATCAGCCTGAATTGCCATTCCAAGGATGATATTTTCAGTACAATGTGTTACCTTGCATTTTTAAAAGACAGAGCTGTTGAATCATGGCAGTACTTTAAATTTGTGAATGAGAAGTAACTGAAGGGTACATTTTCAAATTTCATTCAGAATTTCCCATTAGACAATCTTTGCTCCAAACCTGTTTGAAAACATTTTTACCTTTACACCTCTTTGTGAGTTTTAGGAAAACAGAATAAAAAATCTTTCATGGAAGGATCTAAACATCTAGAATTTACCCAGGAGGCTGAAACAGCTTCTTCTGAGCTTTTTCAGTCTCCTGGGGACATGTGTAATTAGACCAAAAACAAAACAAAACACATCGGCCAGGCCTGGGAGACACAATTTCAATCTCTCGGGTAAGTACTGCCATTAGGCAGGTTTTTCAGAAGCATAATTAAGAAAAAAAACTTTGCCCCCAAGGGACAAGAATGGCTACTTTTGTCTAATTATGCAGAGCTATTCACAGTAAAAGTCTTTTTAAAAGAATGTATTGAGAAAGGATAGGAGGAATTATCTGGGCAGCACTGTATAAAGACTGAACATTTACTCAGCCTTTCCTGCAGCCTTTTAAAACAAAAACTGCAACCTCATTTCTTGCTTGTCTAGTGTCATTCCTGTTCTCCGTGTAAACTGTTTTCCAGTTACTCAAATGTAAAAAAACTAAAGCTGCACCAAAACCAATAAAACTCTCTTTTTGCTACAGGAAATCACAGTGCCAGCAGACATGCCTCCTCACCCAGAATTCATAACGATGAAATTGTCCTGATCTGATTGCCACAGTTCAGCCTGAAGGGGCATTGTGTGTTGAGTTCTGGGGCCCTCAAGATAGGACCTAGAAGGAGACTTTGGATAGCCTCAAAGCAAACTGTTCTCCTGTGAACTGATTAATGACATTTCATTTCGTGCCTCCTTTGATTTCCTTCCTCTTTCTTATCCCTGAAGTTCCTTAGTCAGTTTGTAATTTCACATTGGCGAGCAAACAGCAGAGTTGCATCGAAACCAGTTGCCTAGATCAGATGTGCTCAGCATGAACCTAGGCCTGCTATTGCAGGAGCGTGTATGCCCTTTACTTGGAAAACAAAGTTTTAAACTGAAACTGGATTCAGGGTCTCTGTTGCTTTGTCCTTTTAACCTGAGAATCTTAACCTCGGCCCCAACAAAACAGGACTCCACCGATCCTTTTCTGCTTAAAAGGAGCCTTTGGTTGACCCTCATTCAGGAACAACTAGAGGCAGAGATGCTGGGGAAAGTCATCACAGGGCACCTTTTCATAGCCTCATGGGCCAGTTGGGATGTCCTGCTGGGCTAGTGACAGTGCTTACGTAGAAAGGACTGGGCTTTACCCGTGTCTAACTCTAAGTAAAAAAGATCACAGAAGTGTTAAATGTACAGTCCCTGTTGACTTGAAGCAGGCTAATTCCTCATTGTAAGCATTAAGCGGTGATGGTTTAAGAAAGACTTCCTTCATAGCCAGGAGATAGTGCAAATTTTAGGATGCAGGTCTACTTTGTAACTGCCATATTTCGAATAGGTAGGCTTTACAACTTAAATGGCAGCTGCCCAAGTTATTTTAGCTGTCTTCATTTCAGACTTAAACATCTGACCTTCAGAGTATATATGTTTTATAATTGCAGTCGTAGCTTTTCTTGGTCTGTGTGATTCTGTTCGTGTGTTTAGTTATATGGTGGCACAGCTCAAGAAGACGACCTCAGCATTGGCCAGCCCCAAACCATGCTGCTCTGACGACAGCAGTTCTTGTGTTTTCCAGTATGCCCTGGAGCGTTTAAAGGTCATGTGTGAAGATGCCCTCTGCAGTAACCTGTCCGTGGAGAACGCTGCAGAAATTCTCATCTTGGCTGACCTCCACAGCGCAGATCAGTTGAAAACTCAGGCAGTGGATTTCATCAACTAGTGAGTTGGCATCTTCAAAGTTCTTCTTTCAGAATAGCTGGATAGCTAAAGAAATGAGAATGACTTTGATTAGTGAGTGAAGCAGGCAAGTAGCTTCATTAACCTTTTGGTAGCAAGTATAGAGTTTTCATCTTTCCTTCAGCTGGCAGTGTGGAAAATGGTTTTGCTTTCATGGGTTGAATCCTGTTGGATAAGTGAAGCATTTTGCTTCCTCACAGTGACTGGAACTGATGAAAATGATACCTTACTGGCCTGAAAAAGCTGTGTGCCCTAATGATATTATCTTTATGTCATGTCACATTCAGTGGCTTAAGAGATAAAGATTTCTGGGAAAAATATGTTTTTTATGAGTTGATCAAATGTATCTAATGTTGAATTGTAGAATGAAGAAAAGAGAAGAGAGACTCAGTAGTTGTGGTTGTTAAATACTATTTTGAGAAATGTTCACTCTACTAGGTCTGTTCCTTCATCTTTTTTTTTTTTTTTGAGTTGGAGTCTCCCCCTGTCACCTAGGCTGGAGTGCCATGGCACACTCATGGCACTGCTGGGCTCCTAGTTTTTAGAATTACAACAGCCACAACCTGGTCCCTAGTCTAGCAACCTGCTGGGCTCCGGCGATCCTTCCGCCTCAGTCTTCTGAGTAGCTAGAACTACAGGCGTGCACTACCTCGCCTGGCTAATTTTTTTTTTTTATATGTTGTAGAGACGAGGTCTCGCCAAGTTGCCCGGGCTGGTTTCGAACCCACGGGCTCAGGTAGTCCACTTGCCTCAGCCTCCCAAAGTGCTGGGATTATAGGCTGAGCCATAATCGAGCCCGGCTTGTTCCTTCATCTTAAGTGACAGGTGATTTGTCAGTATGTCTTTCTGAATGACTTTGAAGGAGCCAAGGTGATTTGTACCGTCTTCTCAGTGGGGCATGTTCAACTCCCTTGCCTGCTGGGGAGCAAAAGTTGGGAAAAGCCCAAGGAAGAAAAGCCCTCATTATAGCATTTCTGGGGAAAGACAGGTCTAAGATGTTCCAGGTAGATGAGCGGATAATATTCAACACAGAAAATGCCCAAAGTCAGGAAATAATGTCTTCTCGATCTAGTCATAAGGCTCTTTCTAAGGAGCTGCCAACTGAGGCAGGAGAGGAAGGGAAGAGACTCATAAATGTTGTTCCTATTGAGCTAGCGCTCACCATGTGCCTGACACTTGCTTGAAGCCTTTTGGATGTTAACTCTACCACTGAATGAAGTATGGTTCTTATCACCTCTTTTTATAATCAGATAGACCCCAGGCTGTCATCTGCTCTGTGGTTACAAAACTAGCAAATGGCAAGCCAGGTGGAAGCACGGAGCTGTGACTGAGGTAACCTCTGCAACCCCCACATCTGAACCACCAGTGACTAGAGAGAGCACTGATGATACTGAGAAGAGCCTGAGGAACTTTCCACTCCGTTTTTGAGAGTGTAGTGGCTGAAAAGTCCTAGTTTTTAGAATTACAACAGCCACAACCTGGTCCCTAGTCTAGCAAGCAGATTCTCATGCACGGGAAGGGTTCTGTCTGGGCGTTTCTAGTGCCTACACCCTTTCCCCCGAGCCCTGGGAAGTTAGGCTGTCTAGGTGGCTGTTCATCCATCCTCCTTTTGCTCCCTTTGGTAACACCTCTCTCCGCGTTTCTCCTAGTCATGCTTCGGACGTCCTGGAGACCTCTGGGTGGAAGTCCATGGTGGTGTCACATCCCCACTTGGTGGCCGAGGCATACCGCTCTCTGGCTTCAGCACAGTGCCCTTTTCTGGGACCCCCACGCAAACGCCTGAAGCAGTCCTAAGATCCTGCCTGATGTAAGACTCCTTTATTTTCCAGAAGCAGCAGCCACTGTTGCTGCCACTGATCACCAGGTAGACAGCGCAATCTGTGGAGCTTTTACTCTGTTGTGAGGGGGAAAGACTGCATTATGGCCCAGACTTTTAAAACAGCACTAAATACCTTGGGGGAAGTGGGGGGGAGGGAAGGGCCCTGGACTCGGGGCTGTTCAACCTAATGAAAGCCTGTTGCTGCGTCACTGTGTTCCCTTGGCCTGGCCAGGTTTGGTACTATGGGTATGCAGTTTAGACGCTGGCCCCGAGGACATCCCAGCGGTGGTACTTCGGAGAAACTTGTCTGCGTCTGACTGAGCAGAACAAATCGTCAGGTGCCTGGAGCAAAAAGGAAAAAAAAAAAGAAAGAAAGGACATGGAGTTTTAAGAGAAGGGAAAAGGAAAGAAGAAAGGATTTTTGCAGAATTTCCCAAAAATCAGTTTGTGGATTCCAATAGTACTTATCTTGAGAGAAACAAATGTTAGTCCTTCCAACTTGACTGTTTGTGACAGCTCCTTACCACCTACAAGTATCAGAAGAGCTCTCGTTGTTAGCACTTACTGTTTGCAAGAACAGAATACGTCCTTTTATCCATTTATGAAAAATGACAAGTGAAGGGGAAAGGGGAAGGAGGTTATTTGATCTGGAAGATGCGTGTTCTGATGTGGTGGCTTTTGCAAAAATCTTTATTGGTGTTGAAAACTGGAAAAAATAACTCATCCAGAATTCATACTGTCTTGACAAGAACTATGGTTCTCTGTTTTTAGATATTGTGGAAAATGTTTTTTGGCATTTTTCTCTGATTTTATTTCTCTCCCCCCCAATCCCACCCTTTTTCTAAAAAACAACACACACACACACTCACACACACAGCACAAACAGAACAAAAGAAGAGAAAGGAAATGTTGTCATTAATGCCATGTGACAAAACCCCAGCCCTGATTGCTCCGCTGTTTGTACCTGACTTGCCGCCTGCATAGGAGCCGTTCTGTTCCTTCTGACTAGCCCCTCTTCCTGCAGGGGAGAACTTCCAAATGTTAATTTTTCTTTTTGAAAATATAAATAATTACTATTTTGTACTGTGTGGTATCTCTGGTCTTTTGTTTCACTACCTGCCTTGTCTCTTGGGTCTGAGTTCCTTGCTTAAGGGCTGTTGAAGTCCGAGTTTTCAGCTTGCGGAGATTCTGGTTGAATGTCTAATAAGTAGAGAGACTTCCAGAGTCTCTGTAATCTCAGGTTTCCTTTGCAAGCCATCAGCGTCAGCCATTCTCTTGTTCTTCTCAAGTATCCCAGTCCACATCTCGAGGGGACAGAACACCGCCTCTGCTGAGGCAAGGAATGGTAGTGGACTTTTCCATACCTCTATGTTTTAAGATCTAATTCCATCTGCCTTTTCCTCATAAGTACTGAAGGGTCCAGGGACATGAATGTGGAGATTAATAAAGGGAAATTATTTTCTCTAAATAGTTCTGTCATTGACTTGATGTGTTTCCAGAGAAGGTAATGTCTGAGCTCCCAGTGAGGTCACAAGAATGCTCTGGGGTTCCCTGCCGGCCTTGTCATAGCCCTGTTAGGACAGTGGAACGCACAGAGGGGCGCACTGTCCCTCTGGCCAAGGTGTGTATTCTGTGACCTTAGATGGAGCCTCAGCCAATCTCACCTTCCATTTCCCTTCAGTGGAATCTGGCCTTCATACATTTTCCAGTTCTCATTTCTCTTACTGCACCTGGAATGGCTAGATAGGATCTATTATTAATATAATCAAAGGCAGGATTTGTTCATTAGGAACCACTCCATTGTCCTTCACGGTTTCCTCTGGGAAGGGTCACCTGTGTGAGGAGGTACCCAGTTCTCCATGTGGTCCTCTGGCCCAGCCTTCCCGAGCAGCACACAGATCCAGGGCCCGGGGCAGACACAGTGTCCTCCACCCACACTGTCTCTCAGGCACTGCGTCTGTTCTGCAGCTCTCAGTCTTTGGCTGACCTTCACATACATTATTTCATTTGAACTTCCCAAGAGTTTGATGAGTGTGGTGGGACAGGTGAGAGGTATCATTATCCCATTTTATAGATGAGAAAAGTTGAAGCCCAGAGAAGGGCCACAACAGATGAGTGCCAGATCTAGTGTAGTATCCTGGAAATTATGTAATTAGCTGGAGGAAGTTCCATTTCTGAAATGTTTAGGTACGAAGTTGGAAGTAAAGCTTCCTTCCTGTGGGAGTAGCAAGAACAAAGCTCTGGAAATGTGCTGCTGCTATTCCTCAGAGGCTCCGGGAGGACAAACCAGGCTTCAGATATGCTTCCTTTTCATTCACAGAAAGCTGTGGATTGGGGGCTGGCAGGTTCAGGTAACATGCCCTCAGGAGGGGAGCAGTCCTGGCACCTAGTTTCTGGCAGAATGAAGGTCTCTTCTGGGATGTTCACTATTGGTGCAATTTCCAACATGGGCTTTACTGTGGGTACAAAGCTGTTAGAATTTCAGGTACAGGTGAAGCCACTCAGTGCATCTCCTATCATTATTTTATTATTTCTGGACGTGTTTGTTTTTGTTTTAAATGACACAGTTGAAGCCATCTGCTTATGACAACATCAGAGCCCCAGCATACTGTTCATAAACCTCCCACTGCCGCCACCCCCTCCCTTAGCTCCCCCACATCTGAAATTTAATTCAAGTTAACTCCACAATCTGGGGCATGTGCTGTCACTGCGGAGATGTCCGTGCCAGTGGAACAGTTGGAGATTTCAATTCCACAAGGATATGGCTTATTTATCAAAACAGTATTTCAGGCAAGTAGTTTCACAAAACCTTTAGAGTTGCAGTTTCAGGTCCAAACAGAGTATCTGGCATCATCCCCATGTCCCCTTCTCGATCACCCCACCCCTCCATCTCTCTGACCACCCATGGAAATTGCTTCCAATTCCCTGTGTTACCATTAAACCTCTTGGCATTGTTATTAGGCATCTCAAACACTTTTATGGGTTTTACCAATTTAGGTAAGAGATTCCCCTCTTTTTCTTTTCACTGGTAAGGCTGCTAGCCTTTTTGGTCTTAAAGAGCTTTCTTTCTTTCTTTCTTTCTTTTTTTTTTTTAATTCTAACCAGTGACATCATGAGCTTTCTTAGGCCAGAAGATCTCTGGCTTGACCACAGCTCTGCGCATTCATTTTTAAATCTGGCTTAAATCTATTGTGGGATCTCCATATTGTATGAGCCCTCGCAGATGAAAGGAAACAGCTTGTATGTTTATGAGCAGAACAACAAACAGAGGGGGAGTCAGCTGCACTTTGAAACTGACTGTTGCTTTGTTCTGGCTCTTCAACTCCTATAAAAGAACAACTAAATCCCCCCCAACATGACTGTATCGGATCCTTTGGTTTATCTTTGTCAAAGACGAGTTCTTGGCCAGAGCCCAACCTTATTTTCCACAACTAATTATCTTTTTAATCAGCCTGAGCCTTGTATGTTTCCTTTATCTCATGACTTTTCACTGAACTCTGCCCTGCATCATTTAGATTCACTTCTAATGGCTTGCTGACTAATCTAACATTCAGGTGAGTACCGCCAGACTGCTCTTTACGTACGTGTTTGCGCAATGTGAATGTGTTCTCCCTTTTTAATTTCAGAGGTGACCGCGCCATGTGGGGGCCTTTGACCCCATAGGTGGACACCTCATGAAAACAGTGAGCAAGAAAGCAGATGTAGGATGATCAGTACTTGGGATAATGAGCTGGGAGAACCAGAAGCATTGACCTCCAGGTGAGAGCAGAAACTTGAGTGTTGTTGACTGATGGGATCTTTATGCTGCTAAGCCATTAGCAAGATGATCGCTCCCCCTCTAAATCCTATCCTGCTGGAGTAGAGAGTGGCATCTGGAATACTGTTTGGTTCTGATTTCTGCAGCTCTAGGGAAAAAAAAGAATTTTAGACTTGAGGGAATTCAGTACAAACAACAGAAATGAGTTGAAGGGGATCAACTCTAGGGGAAACATTATGAAGATAAAATGTGCGTAACTCAAGTCTGGAAATGCAGCCCTGGTACCTGCCGTGTACAGAGCTCACAGGACTTCTGAGCCTCAGCTGGCGTGTCTCCCTTCCACCCCAGTTATATAGCTTGGAAAGGTGGTGATGCAACTTCCTCAAGGTCACTCAGTCTGGCTCTGAGCCAAGAAATGACAGAAGGCAAAAAAAGTGCTTTGAGACTTAGACCCAAGAACCAAAGAGAAGGTGAAATCCAAGAGCTTTTCTGGTAGTAAAGTGGACACGTCCACTTCTGATGCTCACTTGAAATGGGGAGAACTTCAGCCCTCACAAGATCCTTGAAGGTGAGCTCTTGACAAGCTGAAGGGAGAAAGAAGGGGCCCCACGTAGTTCACCTCCTTGTCTATGTCTGAGAAAACAGACATCCATAGAAAGTGAGGTGACATGCTCAAGGCCACAGATTAAATTTCAGGCCACCAATTGAGCAAACAATTGCTGAGCACCTGGGAGGCCCCAGACATCATTGCTAGGCTAGCCTTAGGGTGGAGGGTAGAATTTCTGTTCTACTAACTCAGTCTGATGGAGAAGGCCGAAGCAATCCCTTTGTCTAGAAGTAATGGAACTGGAGACTGAAAAGAATCTAGTGAACTTAGCAGTAAGGAGGTCAGGGGTTATTTTACAGTAGTTTTGGTCAAATGATGGAGCAGAAGCCAAGAGGAGGTAAGCAAACATAGATTGAATAGAAGCTACTCTTTCTAGAGGTTTGGCAGGGAGAGGAAGGAAATCTACACTTTTATATATATATATATATATTTATATAAATTTAATTTAATCTAACTTTTTTTTTTTTGAGTTGGAGTCTCACTCTGTCGTCTAGACTGGAGTGCAGTGTCACGCTCCTGGCCACCACAGCCTCGCCTGCTGGGCTCCAGCGATCCTTCCACCTCAGCCTTCCAACTAGCCAGAACTAGTCCACGCCACCACACCTGGCTAATTTTTGATTTATTGTAAAGACGAGGTCTCACAAAGTTGCCCAGGTCGATCTCAAACTCGCAGGCTCAGGCAGTCCACTTGCCTTGGCCTCCCAAAGTGCTGGGATTATAGGCTCCTACGCTCTTTAAGAACTTGTATCTCAATCTAGTCAACATGTTTGTATTGTCTAGAAGTAACGGTCTACAGGTTGTTCTACAAATTATAGATACTTTAGTAACTGATATTTGTAATGAAAGTCATGATGATAGAACAGTAAAGCATTAAACTGAGAAAGTTACATTCCACCCTCACACAATTTTGAGAATGATTTCCTAAAGACAAGTTTCTATGCTTCTTCAACCTGTTTGTCTTCCAAGTAAAAGTTTGCTTCGTACATTCAGTATTTTTTGTTTTTGTTTTTTTTGAGTTGGAATCTCACTGTGTCACCCAGGCTGGAGGACAGTGTCACACTCATGGCCATCCCAGAGTTGACCTGCTGGGCTCAGGCGATCCTTCCACCTCAGCCTTCCAAGTAGCTGGAACTACAGGCACATGCCACCATGCCTAGCTAGTTTTTTAAAATTTATTTATTGGCTGGTCTTGAACCTCTGGGCTCAGGCAATTGTCTTGCCTTAGCCTCCCAAAGTGCTGGGATTACCACAGCCACCGTGCCTGGCCAGTGTTTTCATGAGCCAATGGTTTGGGTTAGTGGTGTGCTACTACTACAGGCAGAACATGCAGTAAACCCCAATTTGTAGAATTTGCCAGTGTCTATAGCATAAATACTCCCACCATGGCTGATTTCACATTAACAATGTGACGTCGCTGGAGCCAAGCCTGGGCAGGTAAAATAATTAGGAAGAGAAGAGATGCATTTTGAGTACTCATTATCTTTACTAATAGTATGTTAATACTATTAAAATTTTAATAATAGCTGCTTAAGAATCAGCTCTCAAAATTCCTGAAAATGTAATGATTGGCTCTAGAGAGTGGGTGTGAGCCATCTCCAGCACCTCCCTGGTGTGGTTTCCAATGTCTTCTCGCCTTCGCCTCCCAAAGTCCTGGGATTACAACGTGAGCTACTGCACCTGCCTCTTTCCAGAAATTTAAAGGCCCATTGACACTGATACATGAGCCATAGTCATATCACACATTTTACTCTCTCTAGTTAAATTAACACATTTTTATTTCTATTTCTTACCAGTATGGAAGTGTGTATTTTACTGAAACACTAATGAAGAATAGGCATTGCAACTGACACATCCAACGAAATCTTCAGTAATTTCGGGAGTTGAGGTCTCCCCATAGTGCATCCTTCCTGCCCCATTATCTCTGAACAAAGATATTTTGTGAAAAGGATAGGGTGGCTGGGCGTGGTGGCTCAAACCTGTAATCCCAGCTCTTTGGGAGGCTGAGGTGAGACAATTGCCTGAGCCCAGGGGTTCGAGACCAGTCTGGGCAACTTGGCAAGACCTTGTCTCTACAATAAATCAAAAAATTAGCTGGATGTGGTAGCGCATGCCTGTAGTTCCAGTTACTTGGAAGGCTGAGGTGGAGGGATTGTCTGAGCCCAGCATGTCACGGCTGCGATGGCCATGAGCGTGCCACTGCACTCCAGCCTGGGCAGTAGAGTGAGACTCCTAACTCAAAAAAAAAAAAAAAGGCAGGTGGGAGTGGTCAGCAAGCCCACCAATGGTGAACCCCCCCAAGGTCTTCTGCCACCAAGTGGTTAAGAGTCTCTGCCTTGATTTGGCCTTTAATAGTGAGTTTTTATAACCCTTGCTGTTTTCTCTGCTAATGATAGTTCATTTATACATTTGACACACAATGTGCCAAGGACTGCGCTAGTTTCTAGGAATACGACAGTAACCTGTCCCTGCCATCAGTGGAGCTGAAAGAGTAATGCGGAGAGAGCATCCTTCACCATCCCACAGATGAATCATGACAAACCATGGTAAGTGCCCAGGAGGAAATGTGAGGGTGCACGGGAGCCTCTGAGTGGAGCTGATCTTGCTGGAGATCCAAACGTCTTCCCTGACAGCAGCTTTTGAGATGATAGTTGGAGGATGAGGAGCTGTCAATCTAAGGAGCGTGGGAGGCACATTCCACACAGAGGAGTTGTGTCCAGAAAGCCCCGAGGCAGGAGGGAGCTGCCCCGTTTTTCCAGGAGCCAGGGAAGGCTTGGAGGCTGAGTGAAGAGAGGCTGAGAAAGTCGGATGCCAGCGTGGCAAGACCTCCCTGGGCACATTAGACCAAGAGCAGTGCTAGGTGGGAGGAATGACAAAATTTGCATTTTAAGAAACTCTCTGGCTAGAGTATAGAGACAGTGGAGCCTGAAGCAGGGAGGGAGCAGAGTCAGGGATTTGAGAGATTTAGGGGCACATTTGGCAGAACTGGCGATGAATTGAGCAGAGTAAGGACAAGGAGGACTCCAGGCTGTGTGATGGGATCCACCAGAACAGAGACCAGTGGGAGGGAAACAGGCTGGAAGGCACTTAGGTCATTGATTGTATTTCCCTAGTTGAGTATAAGACACACTGAGAAATCCAAATGAAGGGATCATGTGGGCCATTGAGTTGATGAGCTGAGAAAGGGACGGGGGACTGGGGAGAGGGCCCTAGGAGATAAGGTGGAGGTGTCAGGACATCCTGGGATGTGAGATCCCAGTCTAGGAGGGGTTGAGTGAGGGGAGAAGGGAGCCCAGGACTAACTTCAGGAATTCTTTTTTTTTTTTTTGAGTCGGAGTCTCACTCTCACTCAGGCTAGAGTGCAGTGGCACACTCACAGCCACCACAGCCTTGACCTGCAGGGCTCATGTGATCCTTCTGCCTCAGCCTTCTAAGTAGCTGGAACTACAGGCATGCACCACCACACCTGGCTAATTTTATGATTTATTGTAAAATTTATTGAAAAATTTATGATTTATTGACTCCTTGCCTCCGCTTCCCAAAGTGCTGGTATTACAGGCATGAACCACCATGCCCAGCCAAGGAATTCTTACATTTATAGGCTGATCAAGGAAGATTTGCCACAACTGAGAAGTGGCCAGAGATCTACAGGAAGAAAAGATAAAGTCAAGGGAACTCAAAACAAAAAAAAGGCACAAGCGTCAAATTCTGTAGAATTTTTTAAAAGGATGAAAAATGCCCACAGCAGTTAGCGTGGGAGTCACCAGTGACCTTAGCCAGGACCATTGCAGGGAAGAGAGGTGGACTGAAGAGTGGGTGGGAGATGGGGACTGGAGGGGGTGGACAGGCCAGGCTTTGACGTATGACTGACGAGAAGGACAAAGGATGGTAACTAGAGGAGGAAAAAGTACAGGGGGGTTTTTGGGTTTTCTGGATGAAGGAGACATGCGCATGTTGAAAGCTATTCGAAGGATCCAGTGGAGGATGTATGTAGTTAAAGCTGTAGGTCCTGTCATAGAGGGTGATGATCTCCACCAGGAGGTTCTGAGGGTTCTGGAAGGAGAAGGGGGTGGGTGGGCTTCCTCTCTGGATAGGAGAGTCCTGCAGAGACAAGTAGATTTGTCTGATACTGGGAGGTTAGCAAGTTTACATCTAGTGACTTGCGTGTTTTTCAGATTTAGGTAAGAAAAAAGGCCAGAGTCTGAGAACTCCTGGGACAGCGTGGGGGTTACCTGAATGAGCTGTTGAGGAGGAACTGGTGAGAATGAAGGCAACGCTGGGGCCAACCAGGCTGGTGTTCTGAGAGCGCAGCCTGTGGGGTCTGGGAGCCTGACTTCCCTCTTCCGCCACCACTTCTGACCCTGGCCAAAGCACTGGCCTAGTTAAGCTATAGTTTTTACATCTGTAAAGTGGGTATATAACTCAGAGTTCTTGTTGGAGAATTAATGAAAAAATACATGTCACATCTTCAACACAGTGCCTGGCACTGAATAAAGGCCCAGAAAGGTGAACTGTGGCTCATGTTACGGTTCTTGCTGTGTAATTGTTGTTTCTAAACTAAACCACGTGTGGCCTTTTGAGCCTGTTTCCTTTCAGGATTTCTTGGCGTGGAATAGTAATCTGCAGTGAGACACGAAATGGGCATCTGGGGAGTGTGGGCCCCTCCTGCGACAGGATTCTCTCTGCAAAAAGCACCCTGACTGGACCAGCCAGCCTGGTGTCCTGCAAGGCTGCTGGTGACTCCCTTGTCACAATACATGGAGAAGGAAGAGGCCACAGAGGTCCCAGGAGAGGACCAGCCTGCACCAAGTCTTTCCTTCTTCATTTGTGATCTTCACTTTCACCATATGATAATCTCCAAAAGTCAGGAGTGGGGGCATTCCAGAGAGGAAGGTAAGAGGCGAGGCAGGAGAACTTTGACTCAGAGGTATGAAAACGAGGATTGGAGCCAGATGTGTGTGGCTTTGGCCTGTAATTAGCTACTAGGGAGGCCTAGGCAGGAGGATCACTTGAGCCCAGGAGTTGGAGACCAGCCTGGACAACATAGTGAGACTCCCATCTCTACAAAAAAAAATTTTTTAATTAAAAAATTAAAGGTTTGGAGAGAGGAAGTCACTTGGGCCATTGCTGTTTCTGCACAGCCTGGGTAAGATGGTTGCACACCCGCTGTGTGAGGCCCGTCTTCTCCACACACTCTTCCTCCTTTTGCTCTTCTTCTTTCCTTCCCTTTCTGCCCTCTGTTCTTCCCTCCCGGAACATGGAGGTTTCCATTTATTTCTCCCATTTTCCTAGGCATTTCTCTCCCCGTCTTCAGTCCTGCTCACTAGAGTGACATCTTGAGCCTGATCCTGCTGCATTTAGAAAAAAAACAAGACCTGCCTACACCGAGCCCTCCAGTTCTGATCTCTGCCGAGATGTGGCAGATGGCAGCGCCTGGCTGAGTGGCGACAGGCCCCCTCCCCTCCCAAGCCCGGGAGCTGCCAAGACTGGTAAATGGGGCACTGATACCTTTCCACCTCATACCCTCACCCACCCCTGCCTTACCTAAACCAGTGTAGCCTGACAGGGTCCCTTCCCTTCTCTCCGTCCCTGTGAAAAACCCCGTGGTAGAAGCTGAGTTCACCTGTGAGTCAACAGGTTCACTGACAGGCCCCGTGTGTGCCCCGTGTATACCCCGTGCACTTGACCCTTCTCAAAGAATGAAAGAAGTGGGTCACACCAGGCCCTGTCCTCACAGAACTCCCCATGTGGCAGAACAGACATGGCCCCCACCTCAAGTGGCAGTCAGACAGGGACAGGTTTCACAACCCCATTCACAGCGGGCACACCATGGGCCATCCACGCTGATGAGAAGCTGACCGCGAGGTGGAGGTGAAGAGGGTGGGTGAGGCGCGAAAGAGGGAGTGGGTTTGATAAGTGCATGGCTGGGATCGCCGGGTGAGGGGCCAGGACTGGGGGAGGGGCAAGGCAGGAGAGCACTTGGCAGCTGCTCTCCGGGTGTTTTTAACTATGTGCTTTGAAATAAAGACCCTTTGGCTACCTGCCTTCTCTGAGCCTTGTGTCGTGTTTACGGATGGAGGGCCAGGCAGGGCACGTGAAACCCGCCAGAATGGGCTCCGAGTGCCTACACGAGTGCGATTCTCGGCCGAGGAGCAGAAGGAATGCAGCCAAGTGCCCCGTTTCTTGGCCAGAATCAAGGAAAGTAAAAGAAGATTCCTTTTTTATTTTACTTTATATCTTCTTGAGTAATGGCTCACTCTACCACCCAGGCTGGAGCACAGTGCTGGAGGGTAGTGGCACGATCACAGCTCATCACAACCTCAACTTCCTGGACTCAGGTGATCCTTCTGCTTCAGCCTCCTGAATAGCTGGGACAACAGGTGCTCATCACCACACCCAGCTATTTTTTTTCATTTTTTGTGTTGCCCAGGCTGGTCTTAAACTCCTGGCCTCAAGTGATCCTCCTGCCTCGGCCTCCAAAGTGCTGGGATTACAGGTGTGAGCCACTGCACCTGGCCAGAAGATTCCTTTGCATACTGACCTGCCCTAGAGACTTTTTCCTGAAGATTCTTTTTTTTTGAGAGTTGGAGTCTCACTCTGTCGCCCAGGCTGGAGTGCAGTGGCTCACTCACGTCCACCCCAGCGTTGACCTGCTGGACTTCAGCAATCCTTTCCCCTCAGCCTTCCAAGTAGCTGGAACTATAGGCATGTGCTACCATGCCCAGCTAATTTTTGATTTATTTTAGAGACGAGGTCTCGCCAAGTTGCTTGGGCTGGACTTGAACCCGCGGGCTCAGGCAATCCACTTGCCTCGGCCTCTTAGAGTGCTGGGATTACAGGCTGAGCCACTGATCCCGACCACCTGCACGTTCTTCCTGCAGCAAGGAATGCCGGAGCCCGTGACCGTGTTTCCCCCTGCCCCCCACCAAAGCAGGCAGGAGCAGGGAGGGCCATGGTGCAGGCTGCCATCCAAGGTAAAGATGGAAGAGGAACACGAGCTTGAGTGCCACCCCATGCCAAACACGGCTCCCACTCACACAGGCCTCTGCGGGAGACAGAGCATCCCCACTTTGCAGATGGGGAATCCGAAGCACAGAGTGTTCAGTGACTTGCCCAAGGTCTACAGTTAGGAACGGCAGAACACGGTTTAGAAACCAGGCAACCTGGCTCCAGAATCCCACCCGCCCTCTCCCCTTCCCAGTCTGTCTCTCACAGTAACCACAGGCGTGGGTGGGGGAAGAATTGCCAGTCAAGGCCCAGAGAGAGAGGCGAGGTGGTTAGATCATGAACACCCAGCAGTAAGATTTCAAACATGACAGTGGGCATGGCCTTGCCTTCACCCCAAGAACTGGGGCACCCAGGCTCCCCGGGATCGAGTGGGCCATTCTTCCCCAAGCCACAAAGGGCCAGGAAGCCTGGTATGGAAAGAGAAGCCACCAGGCTGGGGACCAGGAGGTTTTGGCTCTTCCTATGACTAAGTGACTCAGAGCAAGACCTGTCTTCGCTGTGCCCAGGAGCTAACCTGGGCACAACTCTGAAGACCTTTCTGGAGAAGACATGCGATAACAGGGTTGGGCAGGAGGGGTGCACCAACCCTGGCACGCCGCCATCCCCCTCCTGCCCCACCCATTCTCCCAGCCAGGCCCTGGGATGCTGGAGTGCAAACCGTGCGGCTACGTGTTCCTGCTGCGGCTTCCTCTCCCGCCGGGTGGGTGAAGGCCAGGACCTCACCTCCGTGCCATCCAGTGAGGCACAGAGGAGTGGCCGCCCACACACAGGAGGAGCCAGGACACCTTCGTGCAGGCAGCTTGTCCACCACACCTAGAGGAAGTGCCATCCTGCCTCCAGGACATCTCTCGACCGAGGGGACACACAGCCCCTGCCCTCAAGGAGTCTCCAGTCTGAGGGGGAGACAGCTCCTGTTCCCATCTCTAGAGGGGACATCCACATCTGCGCCGAGGGGCCCAGGTGGTCAGCCACACAGCATCTAGATGCAACCGAGTCCGGGGCTGGAGCAGGCTCTTCAGGGGCCGTGGAGGCTGGGGACAGCGGGGGAACCAAGATGGAGTCCGAAGTAGAGGCAGGATTCTGGAAAGGAGGATGTGGTGGGGAGGGGAGGCGCACAAAGCACTAGCCGTGGGGACTGGAGGAGGGAGCTTGTTCAACAAAGTGAAACTCAGAGCCTCCTTTGGACTTAGTGTCGGAAGGAGGATCTCTGAGGTGTGAAGGGGGCCTGGGACTTCTGGCTTTTCCCACTTGAGTTTCTCCCTCCTCTTGGGATTTCTTGCTTCAGCTGCTAAGCTCACACTCCAACAGTACGTTTCTCTTTAAGACTGTGGCTCAAGTGTGAGTGGAGACCTTTTCACCTGGCACTCCTAACCCGGGAAAGACCAGCTGGAACGTTCTGAGGGTTTAGGAAACAGTATTTGTTGAGTGAATAGGTTCTACGGGAGAACAGAAGGCGTGTGAACATATGACGTCCACCCAACAGCCCAGCCCACAAGCCTGGCTTCTGCGTCTGCCCTTGCCAAAGCTCGGGCCTGGCCTCCTTCCTTCTGCCTCCACAGGGAGAGGCCGGTGGAGGCCCAGCCCCATGAAGGGTCCTTACTAGTCCCAAAGAAACCACATGGCCCCTGTGCAGCCCACCCAAGTCACCCCCTTTTGTGCCCCGTCCCTGTTGAGCAAAGACCCTGTTGGCCAGGACTCAACTTTCCTTTGGTGGACTCAGAGGTTCTCCCGTGTCTCAGGCCCAGCCACTCTGGAGGCATCAGAGCCATGCCTGCTCCCACCCAGACTGTCTTGGGCAGAGGCAGGGCTGTGGGAGGGCTCGGACCCAACCCTGCCAGGTGGTGCGTTCTCAGCGTGAGTACAGAACCCACATGGACAGCTTCAGGCCAAGAGCCTGGCCCTCTGCTCCCCAGGGCTAGTTTCGCTCCAATTCCCTGCTTGGCCCAGCCGTGTAGACCAAGCTGGAAGCCTGGGCCACACCGGCTGTTCCCTGCGGTTTGTGCCTGCCGGGGTGGGAGAAACGCCTGGCACCCCTGGGGCCCCCAAGTGCTCACAGGGCGGGCCGCCACTCTGCCCTCCGACAGTGCCCCTCCCTCACAGGCCCCCTTGCGTTGGACTTCCAAAGCTGTGTTGTAGCAGGTAATTAAAGGGTTTTAATTAAATTAGGATCCCATCTGGCTGGGATCAGTCAGGCCCTTAACGAGGATTGTGTGTCACCAACATCAGAATGTTGATGGGGGCTCAGACGTGTAGGGGGTAGATTTGGGTACTGGAGGCCTTTCAGACAGGGAGAGAGAGGCCTCCTGAGCCTCTCCTGAGCCTCCTGCAATGCAGCAGCCACTTGTTCTGCCTCCAAAACGGAGGCTGTATGCCTAGATGCCGGAAAGGGGGAGAACGACCAGGGTCTGGTCAAGCTCTTTCTTGCCAGGAGTCTACACAGCCTCTCTGGGGGGTGGTCAGATATGTGAGCATCGTCTCACTTCTACAGGTGAGAAAACCGAGGCCCACAGAAGGGAAATGCTTAAACACATCCACTGAACCAGGTGGGCCTAGGATTAACTGCGAGAATTAGAGGCCAAAGCATTGTGGCTCAAATAAGCTAGAAATGGGATTTTTTTGGACAGGCATGATGGATCACACCTGTAATCCTAGCACTTTGGGAGGCTGAGGCAGGAGGATTTCTTGAGCCCAGGGATTCAAGACCAGCCTGGGCAACATAGTGAGACCTTGCCTCTGCAGAAACTAAAAAAAAAGAAGAAAAAAAAAAAGCCAGGCCTGGTGGTGCATGCCAGTAGTCCTAGCTACTCAGAAGGCCCAGGAGGTCAAGGCTGTTGTGAGCCACGATGGTGCCACTGCACTCTAGCATGAGTGAGATCCCAACTCAAAGAAAACAAAAATGTAGTTTTTATCTCACATGCAAGTCTGAAGGCAGTTGAGGGCTGGCACAGTATTTCTATTCCACAGAATGTGCAGGGACCAAGACTTCTTCCAGCTCACGGCTCAGCCACTTCTAGATATGGCTATTATCTCCATGGTCTAAGATGGCGGCTGGAGCTCCAGGAATCACATACATATTCCAGGCAGGATTAAGGGTGGAACAAAGAAGAAAAGGCAGAGGGTGTACATTCACTGACTTAAGATTTCTGGAAGCTGCCATGTGACCCCTTGGCCTAAATGTCACTGGCCAAATCTTAATCACTTTACATCTAGGTGCAAGGGAGGCAGAGAAATGCAGTGTTTATTTCAGATAGCCACGTGCCCGCTAACAGAGGATCCCATCACCAGGGAGAAGGGGACGTGAGTATCATGGGACAGTCAGCAGTCTCTGCCATCATGGGTCAGAACCAGAACAGGAACCTAGGTCTCCCACGTCCAGCCTGGGGACCTTCTGCCTACATACCAGGATCAAGGCTGGAGTTCACACAGACCCTTCCCCAAATACAAAAAGGAACATTTGTTGAGCAACTCATTTAATTTTCCCCACAAGTCACCAGGGTGGGTAGAGTCCTAGTTTTTCATAAAAGGAGGCTCGAAGATGATGCCATTTGTCCAAAGCCATCAGGCTCAAAAATGACAGAGGACCCAGCAGTATCTTCCTGCAACACCCATGTCGCCAGCTCATTGGCAGCTTCTGTGGTTGAGAGGCGCTAGCATGTCCCTTGGGACCTCAGCCTGGTAGCCCTGAGATGAGCACCTGGGAGGCCTTGAACCAGGCACCCTTTACTACAAGTATTATCAGGCCGGCCTTTGGGCTTGGCAGGCCTATAGGAAACGGGCTCCATGGAACCAGAGCCCAGCCCCCAAGGGGCGAGTGGCAGGTCTCCTCTGGCATGTGTGCCTTGGCGACAGTGTCAGCTGCCTCTCCAGGACTTTGGCATCACTGGCAGGTCCTCCCCCACCCCATCTTGCCTCTGCCTGGTGGGGCTGGCGGTGACTTTCTACGCCCGCATCCCAGCCCCCGGTTCTGGCAGCACAGGACTTAGTCTTCGGAAGTAACATTTCTGTCTCCCACTCCCAGTCATGACACTGGATCCTATCCCAATGCAACTGGTTCACGGCATTTCCTGCAGTCCTTCCCCAGAGGCAAGATGGGGTGGGGGAGGACCTGCCAGTGATGCCAAAGTCCTGGAGAGGCAGCTGACACTGTCGCCAAGGCACACATGCCAGAG
>CAUYQG010242754.1:0-15320 GCA_963574415.1 Tarsius wallacei
AACCTACTCAGTAAATGATGCTGGGAAAACTTGCTGACTACATGCAGAAGTCTGAAACAAGATCCCTACCTATCACCATACACAAAAATCAACTCTAAATGGATCAAAGACCTAAATGTAAAACCACAAACTATAAGAATCTTAGAAAACACGGGAGACAGCCTTACAGAAATTGGAGTAGGCAACCAATTCCTGATCAAAACCCCAGATGCCCTTGCCATTACTGCTCATTACTCATTACTGCTCTGTTCAGACTTTCTGTTTCATCATGACATACTTTTGGCAAGTTGTTTGTTCAGGGAATTCACCCATTCCTTCTAAGTTATTCAGTTCATTGGCACATAATTGTTCATAGGAGACCTTCATGTTTCTGTATTATCAGTTGCAATGTCTTTTTTAATTTCTGATTTTATTTATTTGAGATCTCTCTCTATTTTCAAAGTTAGTCTAGCTAAAGGTATGACAATTTTACTTTTTTTAAAAATTGACCTTGGTTTGTTGATATATTTTACTCTATTCTCTCTTTTATTTATTTTGGTTCTAATGTTTATTATTTCCTTCCTTCTACTAACTTTTTGGACTGAATTCATTCTTCTTTTTCTAGTTTTTAGGTAGAAAGCTGGGTTTTTTTTTCTGAGACTTTATTTTTAATGTAAGCATTTATTGCTATACATTTTCCTCTTAGAATTGATTTTGCTGTATCCCATAAGTTTTGGTAAGTTTTTGATTCATTTGTCTCAAGATTTTATTTCAGTTTGATGAGGTCCCACTTGTCTATATATCTTTTATACCTGCACATGCATGTTTATTGTTGCATTATTCACAACAGCAAAAATGTGGAACCAACTGTGCTGCCCATCGAAAGTGGACTAGATAAAGAAAATGTGGTACATATACACAATGGAATATTAGCAGCCATAAAGAAAAAATTGTGAACTTCAAAGCAACTTGGATGGATTTGGGGTCTATAATACTCAGTAGTTTACCACAGAAACAGAAATCTGAGCATTACATGTACTCATTCATAAGCAGACCCTGAACACTTATCATAATACTATAAGAAAGGGATTGGCAGTAGTGGGACACTACTAGGGTGGGGGGGCACACATAGCATCAATAAGGGTACCCAAAATTTACCTGTACAATGAACACATATATATCTAGCCTTGAATTGTACTCCATATCTTTGAAATTAAGAAAAGATTTTATTTATTTTTTAATTTCTTCTTTGACCCATTGTTGTTTAGGAGTATATTGCTTAATTTCTACATATCTGTGAATTTTCCAATTTTCCTTCTTTTACTGATTTCAAGTCACAGACCATTTTACTTGGGAAAAAATACTTGATGTGCATGTAATCTTATTAAATTTGTTAAGGTTTGTTTTGTGGCTTGATGCATAATCATTCTGGAGAATATATTATGAGCAGTGGAGAAGAATGTGTATTCTGCTTCTGTTGGATGGAATGTTCTGTATATGCCTGTTAGATCTTTGGTGTATATTGTTGTCCAAATTAAATGTTTTTAATTGATTTTCTGCCTGGATGATCTGTCCATTGTTGGAAGTAAGGTATTGAAGTCCTCTGCTGTTATTGCATTGCCATTTATTTCTCTTCTCAGTTCTATTAGCATTTGCTTTATGTATTTAGATTCTCCCACGTTGGGTGCATAGATATTTATATTTTTCTATCCCCTTGGTGAATGGATCTCTTCTCTCATTTGCACTAAGGCAATTATCTCTTAGCTGGTGTCTGTGCTTCTTTGTTTATCTATATCCATTCTCAGACAGCAGCCACAGTTATATTTTTAAAATACAAATATTAAAAAGTTCTATGCTTATCTTTAAAATTCTTCAATGGCTTATCTTTGAATTTAGGAAAAACAGTCACAAGTTCTTGGCCTACAATTCCTGCCCTGAGCTGGTTCCCATCATCCTCTCCAGGCTCATTCCCACAAGCCTCCCTCCCGTCCTCATGCATTGTGCTCCAGCCCTGCTGATGGCTTTTCTGTCCCTGTTCACATAATGGAGTATTATGCCTTCCTTTGGCTAAAATCCTTGGCCTCCAGGTCATGACCTTTGATTTCTCAGCATCACTCATGTCTCAACTCAAATGATTTCTCCTCAAAAGAAACCAACTCCCTATCTCCCAATCACAAGGACCTCCCTAGTCTCTTCCATTGCACTCTGTTTTTTAATTGTCTTGCTAGTACTTATCTTTATTTGAAATTGCCTTGTCCATCATTTTCTATTTGTATAAATTTATGAGGTGCAAGTGCAATTTTGTTACATGCATAGATTGCATAGTAGCGAAGTCAAGGCTTTTAGGGCGTCCCTTACCCAAATAACATCCACCGTACACATTAACTACCTTCTCGTCATCCCCTCCAACCCCTCATCCTGATGAATCTCCTTTGTCTTTCATTCCGGTCTACATCCATGTATACACATTATTTAGCTCCCAGTTACACATGAAAACATGTGGTATTGCCTGTGTTGTGCTTCCAGTATGTAAGCTCTTTTTCGATGTTGTAAACTCAGTAGCTTGGACAGTGCATGTTATATGTAAGCACTCAATTAATACTTGTTGGTGAATGAATAACTGTACCACATGACCCCAAGGCAGGGGGAGTAAGATAGTCATATGTGTGTATACATATTGACACATAGATGTGTTTGTATAAGCATATGAAAAAGTCGGGAACAATATTTACCTATTTAAATATAGGAATAGGAAAAAAATCATTAGGGAGACTTGTAATTCTTACTTCACATGATTGTTTTTAAAGTTAGGATTATTGATGACACTTTTCCTTTTCAGTAGCCAAGATGTGTGTCTTGGTTAATCTGCTCTTCTAAGTTGAAATTTTGACATAGAAGAGCAGATTAACCAAGACACACATCTTCTGAACTGTGGTTTCTTGTTTTTATATTGTCAGATTTTGTGTGCCCCTGCCAGGCTTATGATAGGGTCTTAAGATGAGAGGCTTCTGACTCCCTGGGTCCCTCAGGATATAGCCTAAACTCCTAGGCATGGCATCAATGCCCTTCACAAACCTACTTCCAAACCCCATCCCCCTCCAGTCACCATCCCATCTCCCTCATCACCCTATGCACTAGGCTACAATTTCCACACATTTCAGTTTGCAATAATGTCAAATATTCTGGAAAACCTATTTTTTATTTTCTAGGTAGCAAAAATTCAGCTCAAATGCCACACTCTATAACACCTTGTCTTGCTCCTTCAAACAGTTATTTGGTGTTATTTCTTTGATATTCTGGCATGGCTCAGTCCATCTAGCTATAGAGATGCAACCATATGATTCTTCTTTGAATTTCCAGCATCTACCAAAGTCCTTGGCACACAGTAGGTACTCAGTAAAAGTTCTTGGAACTTCAGTAAACATTTAAATAATGTTAGAGATATTTTAAATTTATAACAAATGCAAAGTTGTACAGTGTCTCCATAGAAACAGTATAATTTGAGTCTAATTTAAAAAACAAGAAAGCATGCTAGACTAATTTGGTTGACTAGAACTTTTAAAAATAATGTCATTTACCTTCTTTCCAATACATTTGAATCATACTTAACAATCAGAATTAAAGAATGCTTCCACATGATGAAGTTTAAGGCTTAGATACAGAATGACATGATTCACTTGTAATTAGCACTAAGTAGATCCAGGCTGAGTTAAATATATCTTCTGTCATTATATTTATCTTCTCAGTTTGCCTTATAATCATTTTTGGGAAGGTTCCAAATTGCATATGGGTGCAGGCCAGGGAAAATTAACCTACACATGTCCCAAATGAAATGTGTCCATATTAATGAGATTTTGTTATATGGTTATCAATAATAGCAAGAGATTTAAAGGACTTAGGAGACATTCAGGACATTGTCCTATTCTCTTTTTGGTTATCAGGTAACCTAATATCAGAATTTCAGGTAATATGCCAGCCCACTAATGAATTATAGTTCTAGCACACATCACTCTCAGGAATGTCCTAATTGCCCTTAGAATAGAATCACTTTCCTGAGAGCAAAAGAGAATCACTAGTCTCATAGTATTCCATGTTCAGAATAGTCACAGGGTCATGTAGGGATTGGGTTGGGGCCTAAAAGAGTCCTAAGTGACTCACAGTTGGTATCACAATAGCATTACAGATGAGCTTTATGTTGGTCAGAAATGTTCTTCTTGGAAGATCTTTCTTGGGTTTGACATCACCATAAAACCAGGGTGCTATGAACCTGTGGATTATCATTCACTCATGTATTCTACTAACAGTGTTTGAGACCCCCTACTGTGTTCTAGACACTACTCATAAACCTCCATACTATTTGATCTTTAATATTTAAATGTTATTACCTCCTCCAGCAAACTCTTCCTAATACTCTCTGCCCAAACCACCCCTCCCTTAAGTCATTCTCTTCTATGATCCTGGTAGTATACTCATCATGTATTTTGTATTGTTGGGGTTAGCTTTTTTGAAGGATAATTGACAATTAAAAGTTGTGTATATTCAAGATGCACAAATAATGTTTTTATATAGTATACATTGTGAATAATTGTCACAGCCAATTAACTAACATATCCATCACTTCACATAGTTACGTGTGTGTGTGAGTGTGAGTGTGAGTGTGTGTGTGTGTGTGTGTGTGTGTGTGTATTGAGAATACTTAAAATCTACTCTTTTGGCAAATTTCAGATATACAGTACAGTTTTGGGGGGCATACCCATCCTCCTTAAAAGGACTATAGTGTTTTCTTGATACCTATTTTTAATTTCCTTCATAAGAAGACAAACACTCAGCTGTCATCGGATTCTCCTTCCCTTTGTCTTGTTTTATGTGTTTGTGGCCTGTGCAGGATTCCCTGAATTTTCAGACTTGACATATTTTATTTCTATGAATTAATCCTTGTATATTTATTACTCTTCTCCAGTAGAATAATTTCCTCTTTCTCACTGATTCTACCAACATACTCTCCATGACATATGCATTCCTTCTAAATCCAAGATTTCATTGTGAGTGACCTGAGGGGCAGAAAGTGGATTTTGTTCATTGTATGCACTTCCCAGAACCCAATAACTGGCTAGTTGGTCCTTAATTCAATTATGGTAATAAAAGAAGAAGAAGGAGAAGAAGAAGAAGGAGAAGAAACTCTTGTTTTGTCTCAATAAACTTGATGGCAGATAAAGTGGGCAAACTGGTTTGGGTTAAAATGAATTATTTGGCATTTTCTCTAATTTTGATTGACATATGCAAAATCAGTTTTTTGTTGTTCACGCAACAAACATAAACATTTTTCCAAATAAAATAGTCAACACTAAAAAATAATTAAGAGCCACAAGTGTTTCTACCAATCGATACAAAGGGAGTATTTATTGAGGCATAGTCACTTTTCAGACATAGACATGGAGAACAAATCAATGTTTGTTGGGGGTTAACACAAAGGTGGGAGTGGGGGGGAGCAGATGTAGTTATCAAAAGACAACATAAGAGGTTCTTGTGGTGATAAAGATATTCTATGTTCTGACTGATATAATTGATGGAAGGAGTAAGAAAATTAAAATTAGGCAAAACAAATGTTTTTTTAAAAAAATATACTGCCAAGCTGTTAGTGTAAAGGAACAATATCATACTCATTCTGAAGGTACTTTGACAGATTTCTCAGTCCCTGCCATTTGACACAGGTGTGTGTGAGCTCACATGTGTGTAAATGAGAGAGAAATGTGCAATGAGAATCTTGAGACAGCAATCAGTGTCTTAATATAAATGCCTACTAATAAAATATTGAGTTGAGGGTATAAGTTTCTTTATGATACTAGTGCCACACTGCTCTGTTGATAACTGATAATACAGTTTAATTTTTTCAACTAAAATGGTGCTTCCAACTAAAGTCTTTAACTCTTGTTGCTATTATTTGACTGCTGTTATTGCTATTATTTTGTTGCTATTATTTGCTATTATTTGATTATAGAATGGAAATTCTCTCAAAGACATGAGGAGTTGTGATAAAGTTGTACTTCCAAATGAAAGGGTAGTTGCTAAAGAATGGAGATGAGACAACCGGGTGGCTGCCTCGGTGCCAGGCTGCATTGGGTGATACCATGAATCTTACCTTCATTTGTCATGGTGAGAGACTACTCTAAACACTGCGACATGAGCTGAGGGAAACTAGGATGGATAAGATTTCTTGACACCTTGCTTTGCCCATCCCAGATACATGTGGATAGTAATTAGTATTTAAGCATAAATGATGCATGCCTAGGCAAGTAAGCCCACCAAAATGAAAAGTGTGCTGGTATTTCTACTCTTAAACTCCTACCACCTTACCCATAAGCTTCATGGCTCCCCAGCTGTTCTTGGTGATTTTTTCACTGCATCTGTGTTTCTGGTTGATAAGCCTGGCATCACTGCTCACTGCACTCCGATCGATGTCTTAGGATCCTTCATATTTATTATCATTGCTAAAACAAAAAAAAAAAAGGCTTCCCCATTTTAGAACATTTTAAACATTTTCTTGGTCCATCCGTTAGGATAATTTTAAAAATTCTATTGACTCCTGTATTTTGCTGGAGTATTTTTTTCTGTTGTTGTAGAAGTGACATCAGATAGGACAAATGAAGCCATGTGGCTGCAAGAGATGCTTGGTTGCCTTCCCTGAGGATGGTCACGTCTGTGCAGTATCTCAGGATACCCCGAAGGTGCAGGGTCAGCACACAGCTTACATGACAGCCTGAGTCCTTCCCCCATACACTCTCCTGCTTGCCTGCCTTTCAGTCCCTTCCCCAACTTCTCCCTGAATCTTGCCCCAAAGGGGATGCTTTCTTGTCCATGTGTGGCCCCACCTCTGACTAAGAGCTTCCTCATTTGCTTGTGACTTTTTTTGTATAGTGTCATTCACGTGGAAGGGGTGGAGGAGACTAGTGAGATTTAGGTGGTCAACAGCAACTGATTTCTTGGTTCATCTCATTTTGTGAGATGAGAAACAAGAATGTAATCATGTTCCTGTCTCCTTCTTCTCATGTCTTTGTGATCCACACATTTTCCCTAAGTTTACTGACTTAATTCTATTATAAGAAATTGTTCCTTCTATCTCACCTTTCTCCAAGACATGAAGATCTCCCCTGACCAATACTGCCCAATACTCTATCTAGTTTTGTCCTTCCTTTTATTTCCAAGGTTAGACTGTGAGCTCCTTGTAGCAAATCCCTTTGCTTCATATATCTTGATATGATCTCCAGAGCCCAATAGTGCAATGGACATGCCAACATGGATAAGAAAACTATTGTTAGTTAAATAAGATGAGTTATCTTATTTTTAAAAAATATGTAAAAAGAATTATTTCTACAATACAGGCACCAAATTATATTTGCAAGATCAGTTTTCTTTCCTAGACACAGAATCCCAAACATCTCTTCATCTTGAGAGAAATAATGCTAGAAAAATAAACTGAAAACCAATTCTCAAAAATAATTGAAGAAAGAAGAATTTCTTAAATGAAGATAATATTTATTGAAGAGCAGTTGACATGTAATTTTGAAGGTCAAAGCAAGTATAACAGTGAGAGGCTCGTGGGCTCAGACTAGTTGCATTATGTGTTTGAAGTCTGAATGCAGGATGAGATACAGGGGGACCATAAGTGGTATTTAGTGGAGATGCATGCCCTTTCACCAGCTGCTTAGTGGTCTGACAGGATAGGAAAGCTGGTGGCCACGTAACACCCAGACGAGTTGTATAACTGACACTTTCACATTTATGTGATGGTGGCTGGCTCATGGCTGATAGTCAGATATGAAGTTCAACAAGAGGACCCATAGCAGCTGGGGCGACAGCAAGTTGTACGGCAGCATGTGGTCTGGCAGCAGACTGGTTGGCAGCAGCTGGAAATGCTACAGCTGGGGCGGCAGATGGTCTGACAGCAGACTGGACGGCAGCAGCTGGACACGCCACAGCTGGGACGGCAGGTAGTCTGACAGCAGGATGGACGGGAGCAGCTGGACACAACACAGCTGGGGCTGCAGCAGGTCTCCTGGCAGAGGTCTTGACCACAGCCCTGGTCAGAGCAGACAGAGCCACAAGAGTTGACCATGGTGTTAGAAGGTGGAGGTTCTGGGTGGGTTTTCAAGAGAGTGAGGTTCCCAAATGTGGGAATCTCCTTATTCCATGCCTACTTTTATACCCAGCCAAGGGGCTGCTGTCATCATGCTAATGACCATTTCCTTGTTATTGTTTATCTCAATAGATAAGCAATTATCAAATTGGTTAATTGTGAGAGAATCTGTATATAAGATGGAATGCATTTTGTTTTTTTCTCTGTGTTAGGGATTATTTAATCCAGTCTTTTCTCCTGAGTCACCTCTTGTCTTCCTCCCTATGCATAACATCTAATTTCAAAGACTTGCAATCTTACTCATCCAATCAACTGTTTAGATCATTTCAAACTCAACATTCTACGTGTCATCCTGAAAGCCTCATGTCTCAAACCAGTCCTCAAGTAAGACAGTGTTTCTTGTTTTCTAAAGAATCTTGAGAAAAATAAACTAACTGTGGGAGTGCTAGAAGAAAACTTGGACAAAAATTTCTTTAAATATTTGAAGTGAAATGACTTTTCTAAGACAGAAAACTTAGCAGCAATAAAGAAAAGATTGAAAAATTTTTTTCCTTTTTTTAAACATATTTTTTATTTTAAAATTGTGGGGTACAGTTAAGGGTTAGATATACAAATATGCATCGTTCAGGCACCCTTGTTGATAAGGGGTGTCCTCCCATCCCTTTAAAATTATTAGTATTTTAAAAAAAATTTTAATTTTAAGGTTGTGGGGTACAATTCAGGGTAGGTATACAAATGTTCATTATGCAGGTACCCTTGTTGATGAGGTGGCCCCCCTTTCCCTGGCAGTTTCCCACTACTGCCAATCCTGCCGCCACCTCACCCCACCGGGCAGTTTCCCACTACTGCCAATCCTTTTCTTACAGTATTACGGTAATTGTTCAAGGTTCACTTTTGAGTGAGAACATGTGATACTCAATTCTTTGTTTCTGTGATAGATCACTCAGTATTACAGACTCTATGTCCATCCAGGTTGCTGCGAAGTTTATAATTTTGTCCTTCTTTATGGCAGCATACTATTCCATCGTGTGTATGTACCACATTTTTAAAAATCCAGTCTTCTTTCGATGGGCAGCACGGTTGGTTCCATGATTTTACTATTGTGAATAATGCTTTAATAAATATGAGTGTGCAGGTATCTTTTTCATAGAGTGATTTGAGTTCCTCCAGGTATATTCCCTGTAGAGGGATTGCGGGGTCATATGGAAGATCAATTTTTAGATCTTTTAGGAATTGCCATACTGAAAATGTACTTGATTTAAAACAAACAAGTGAACAAATAAAAAGCCTAAACAAAACCAAAAAATTAAAGAGCAAACTGGAAATAAATGCCTTAACCAACCTAGCAAAAGGAGGAACTAATGTCCTTAATACAAGAATACCTCTTACAACCCAGTGAGAAAAAAAGGCCAATTACCAAATAGAAAATTAAGTAAGGATATTAACTATCATTTCACTGAAAAATAAATTAAAATAACTTTTGAGATTTGTTTTTAAATTTAAAGAAAAGAAAAGAAATAAATAAAATTTTATTTTAAAGATGTGGGGTACAATTTAGGGTTAGGTACATAGTGGTCATCGCACAGATGAGTTTTTGAAAGATGTTCATTCTCACTTATAATTTATTTTTTAATTGAATAATGCATTTATTTATTTATCAAACCACCTACCGAATACCTACTGTGCACCAGATTCTACTGTATTGTCTGGGGATGCAGTAGTGAATAGTTGTTGTTTGCAATTACAAATATAAAATATGTGCTTAAAAACTTTAGCAAGTTACTGACATTACAGGAAACCAACCTTTTCATACATGGATGCCAGGGGTCTAAACTGAGGGAACTTCTCTAGATAGCAATTAACAATATCTTAACTTTAGCAACATTTTAATATTATCTTATATCTATGAGTATCTTACATTAATGTATCAGACTTTGAAATGTGCATGCCTTTTGATTGAGCAATTTTTTTCTAGAAACGTATTCAACAGATACACATAAACATGTACTACAAGATATAAGTTCAAAGATGTTCTTTGCAGCATTGTTTGCAAGAGTAAATGCCTGGTTTTGAATTGTACTGTGGTTATGGAGAAGAATGCCCTTAACGTAGAAAACCCACACTCGGTGGCTCAGCCTGTAATCCCGCACTTTGGGAGGCTGAGATGAGTGGATTGCCTGAGCCCACGGGTTCGAGACCCACCTGGGCAACTTGGCAAGACCTTATCTCTACAATAAATCAAAAATTAACCGAGTGTGGTAGCGCGTGCCTTGTAGTTCTAGCTACTTGGAAGGCTGAGGTGGAAGGGTCGCCGGAGCCCAACAGGTCGAGGCTGCGGTGGCCAGGAGCGGCCACTGCACTCCAGTCTGGGTGACAGAGTGAGACTCCAACTCAAAAAAAAAAAAAAAGAAATCCCACACTAGTGTTTAGAGGTGATGGAGCATCATTTAGTCATAAAGAAAAAAAATCCCTTTGAACTGTTCATGCAATTTTTCTATGTATGTGATTATTTCAGTTTTCAAAAAAGAAACAAAGTATACTATTTCTTTAGATCATACCTACCCCATGCAGACAACCACTTTGTACTTGGACTGAATTATTTCGGAGGAAAAGAAGAAGGAATGGAAGGAAGGCTATAAGAACATGTTTAGAATATATTTTTAAGACTCTATTTGTTAATATTTTGAGAGTATATGAAAATTATGGAAACTGAATTTGTTAGGCATAAGACTACATGTAACCATCCACTGCATCTAAGTTGATAATGTTCCTACTCAAATTACTTGTGTCTTTGCTTATTTTTCCTCTTCAAATTGCCATTTTAAAATAATGTGGTGACGTCTCTACTATAATTGTGGTTTTATCATTTTCCCCTGTATTATAACAATTTTTGCACTGAGTTTGAATGTAGCCTAACTGCTATGACAATAGGAAAAATAACATTTTAAAGACATAATTAAAATATCACAAGGAAATCATTATCAAGTTCAAAGCAAGTATAGGTGTCATAGACTTGAGATTCTGATCTCATTGAGCCACAGCTCTATGGTGACTTTTTTTTTGTTTAGAGATGGTTGGTCTCTTAGTCTGAATGCAGAGGAGACAGCAGCTTAGTGATAACCCTTCCCCTTAAAAGGACTATAATGTTTTCAACATGGTAGTTGACTTAGGGCTGGTGGTCAGAAATGAAATTCAGCAAGAGAATCCATAGGAGATTGGGTGACTACAAATGGTCTGGTAGTAGTAGGGCCTGCAGCAGGTGAACATACAGCAGCTAGTCCTGCAGCAGGTGTTCTGGCAGCAGCTGGGGCAGCAATAGGTGTCTGGGAAGAGGCCTTGACCACAAGCCTCATCAGAGCAGATGGAACTGACATAGGAGCTGACCATGGTGTCAGAGGGTGGAGGTTCTGAATTGGGTTTTCGGAAGCATAAGGCACTAGGGTTCATACATTTTCTTCTTGACAAGTTTCTTCTCTACCCTGCAAAGGAGCTCCCATAACCATGCCCAGGACTATTTTCTTGCTTTTGATTATCTTATTTAAAGAGAAATTATCCAATATTCTGATTGCAGCATGACGTTGTTGCAGGTTGCCTCGGTTTTTTAAAATGGGTACTTGTGTAATTTTCATTTAATCAGCTATTTATTCAGAAGGGCACTATTTATTTGTTCTCTATATTTGTTTTAGCATCATCTCATCTGTCTCCACTTATACCTTTTGGAGTGTGCCATTTGATATTTAAGCATAGACCAAGCCATTCTTTCTCCTCCAACCATTTCAATTCCTGTTGCTGAATGAGACACAGAACACAGTTCCTTCAGTTTGAACAATAGTTAGACTAGATGAAACATGGGTATGTTAATACACACAAAAATCATACCCCAGTGCATTATAGCAAATGGCTGGTGAAAAAATCACCACAGCACACTTGTAAATTATGAAGAAACCAAGAAATGTGGATGGGTTTAAGGCATATGGCTTAAATTTCAACTTATCAAAGATATGAATTGATCATTCTGTTTCCATCCAAACCTATATCCCAATTCTCCATTTCTATTGCACGTTATTGTTAGTTCCAGTTTTCCAACTAGTAAACCTAAAGTTCTCCCTTAATCAGTAACTATGTATTGGTTCTCACTACATGCCAGACCCATTCTCAGGAGAGAGACACAGCGAGGACTGTCCCACCCCATCCCCTTTTTCACTACGAGTCCATTCTAACTCAATGAACATCACCTGATAGCTTCACAGGAGGAACTGGTAGTGCCATTATCCATGTACTGGACCAGCAAACAGGAGGTTTCTCCACCTTTGCAACCAAGCTCTGGATGCCTCCACAGCAGAGGAAGCAAGAGTTCTTAGCCACAACTGAAGTCAGAGCAAAAGAAGCAGAAAGAAGAAACATGACGTTCCTTACTCTGCCTTTGCCCCATTGATCCACATGGTTGAGTCACTGTTGTCCCTGCATTTAATCCACTTATTGGCATTTGTATTTTTAAGCTGCAGTTCCAAGCAAAACATTTTAAGTGTCTGATTAACTGCTCTTAAACTTTTCTCTCCACCACTAAAAATAAACATCATGTTCCCATAGTAAGTCTATGCTCAGGCCTGTCAACAGATGTGGTGCTCAGCATGGAAAAAGTTATGTCAATGATAATTGCGCCCGGTCTCCTGCTGCAGGAGATGAGATGCCCAAATGGAGTTGCTGCTATTGTTAGAATTACTGTGGTTGAATCTGTGTTTCTGTGACACAGAGGAAAGCCTTAATAACATATAAATTAAGCTCAAAAAGTGTTAAAATCGGACTTGAATATGTCACCTTGACTTAATCAACAACCTGTTCAAGGGTCAGGGGAAGAAAAGCGGGTGGTGGCAATGGTTTTGTCCTCTTTAAGTTAGGAGAACTGTCAGGGGACCAGATGATGTACTCTGTCTTTAAAAATAACAATTCGTAGTTAAATGATGCTCTTGATGTTGATCATCTCTCCCGTGTCTAGAAATAAGTTATAGGTTATCTATTATTAAGGAGAACAGTCTTATATATTATTATCTTATTTCTAACACTTAAGAAACACTTTCTCCTTGGGCAATTCCTCATGGATCATGAAAAATAATGTCATAAATAATAACTGGGAAAAGTCTGCTAATTGGTCCCAAATTTGGGAACCTGTACATAAAAGGACCAGATTGAAAGGAGTCGTTAGATTCTGGGAAACACTGTGGACAGAAGCCCACTCTTCACCTGCCACCATGACCCACTGCTGCTCCCCTTGCTGCCAGCCCACCTGCTGCAAGACCACCTGCCGCAGGACCACCTGCCGGAAGCCCACCTGTGTGACCACCTGCTGCAGCACACCCTGCTGTCAGCCCACCTGCTGTGAGTCCAGCTGCTGCCAGCCCTGCTGCTGTCCAACTTGCTGTCCAACCACCTGCTGCCAGCCCATCTGCTGTGAGTCCAGCTGTTGTGGCCAAACCTGTAGTGCATCTAATTGCTGTCAGCCTGGCTGCTGTGGGTCCAGCAGGTCTAGCTGCTGCCACCCCAGCTGCTGTGCCTCCGTGTACTGCAGGAGAACCTGCTACCACCCCACATGTGTCTGACTGCCTGGCTGCCTGGGCCAGAGCTGCGGATCCAGCGGCTGCCAGCCCTGCTGCCCAGCCACCTGTTGTAGGACCAGCTGCTGCCAGCCCAGCTGCTGTGTCTCCAGCTGCTCCCAGCCTTCCTGCTGCTGATCTACTTGCTGCAGACCCACCGCCCTCCAGAAATATATTTTCTCAACCATTTTGTCAAAGTTCCTGTTCCTGCAAGAAACTTGCTCCCTAAGATTGCTGAGAAATGACGCGCTAACACTGAACTTTGCTGTCATCTTCTTTCTATCACACTTGGGATCCTCCTGAGAAAATGCAGCCTACTTCACTTTGATTTTATCTTTTTCATTTCTTCTCAGTCAGTGTACCAGATGCTGGTCACAGTCAGCTCTATCTAATTGACATGGACTCATGCTCTCAGCCTCAGGAAAGTATTCATCAGCTTTCGCCCCTATGGAACTTAAAAAAACTTCTTAGGATGCACATCTAACTCTCTACAATGATCAGTAATGGTCATCTTTTTAGACACTTGCATTCTATTTAGTGGCCTCTGCAGGTTACTAAACTCATGATTACTTCCAATGCCTTCCTACCTGGTCTCCCCTAATAAAGTTTGCATTAACCTGCTCCCTATGGTGTGGTTTTTGTTTTGTTTGTTTGCAGAAGTTCCTTTATGAAGATTTGCTTTTGAGTTGCAGTTTCTATTTATTGTCTCAGTTGAGTCTCACAATGTCCCTACAGGTTGGACAGAGCAAAGATGATCACTCCCATTTTAGTGATGAGAAGATACTTTGCTGTGCACCTAGTAATTGACAGAAGCAGGGCCCAGTGCCCAGGTCCTTTGATTTCGAGCCAAGGGTACTTTGTTTAAAAAAAAAAAAAGCAGTTTTCTACAAGAAAATGCAACATTGGGATTGGGTGCGGAGAAGATGTTCATCCCGAGTTGCTTCTCCAACAATGGAAGAAATAATTACGTTTTTCATATACAAACACTTTTCTGCCTACAAACCTCTTCCCAAGTACTCTCCCCGTCTCTCTGACCATCAGAGACTGCCTTTAAGAGTTCTAGCCAATGAAGGGAGCCTTCTGTCTTCTCTGGATTCTTAATTTTTGTTAGAGTTGTAGGGCGCATGTGCGGATTTGCTAAGTAGGTAAATTGCATGAAAGTGAGGTTTGGGCTTCTAGCAAGCCTTCTCCCCAGTAGTGAACATATACCCCGT
Source organism: Tarsius wallacei (assembly GCA_963574415.1). Taxonomy (NCBI): domain Eukaryota; kingdom Metazoa; phylum Chordata; class Mammalia; order Primates; family Tarsiidae; genus Tarsius; species Tarsius wallacei. The sequence continues at coordinate 14,919 of CAUYQG010242754.1, forward strand.
GGGTGGTTGTGTGCCTCTCGTCCCTGCTCCCTCCTTCCCTTAGCAGTGCCAGCATTTGTTGTTCCTATTTTGTGCCCACGTGCCTAATGTTTAGTGCCCATTTATGCATGAGAACATGTGGCATTCTAATTAACCACTGTAGAATCTGTCACCAACAAATTGAATGAATGTCATGGGTGTTCCTGACCCCTATCCTGCTTAGGGGAACCTGTTCTTTGCTGTCATGGAATTGCCATCCTGGTATCCTTTCATTCATTTTAACAAAAAAGATGGGTTTAAGAATTACCTTTGAGGGCAATCTCTTTCAGGTCCTCTCCCGCTATGGGAGCTCTTCTGTCTTCTTAATAAATCTTACTTTTTAAAAAAAATCACCTTGGGTCATATTTCCTGCGCTCTCAAACT
>CAUYQG010242760.1:0-53731 GCA_963574415.1 Tarsius wallacei
TAAAAATTTATTCTTATATGTATAACAGGCTTCAAGACAACACTTCATTCCAGTTATAGGTGGCAAAAGAAATTATATTAGTGAATACAGATGTTTAAATATGAATAGAATCTAGAGTCATCACCACCTCAGGAACAAGGAAGAGGGGGCCTTTGCTTTTAGCTCCTTGAGTTTCTTCTGCTCCTTTTTTTTTTTCTGAGAAAGCAGGATTTATTGAGAGGACAGAAAAGCTCCCACAGTGGGAGGGGACCTGAAGGGGTTGCCCCTTCTCCTGCTCTTTTTGTTTCTGCTTGAAAGCTTTATCTTCCTCGTCCATCTCCTTGGCCTGCTTCTTGGGCTGTTTCAGGGGCTGCTTCTTGCCACCTTTGTGGCCAGACATGGATCCTACCACTCCTTCCCCAGACCCTGCCACCAGAAATCCTGGAGCTTGCCTTTTTAACAGGTGCCAGTGCACCTGGGGCAGTGGGCTGCAGCCCAGCCCTGAGACATTCTGTTCCAGATAGCTTTGTGTGTCTCACACTGTCAACTCCAAGGATGCACTTGGGCTGGTGGGTCAGACCGCAGTCTGCCTCCCGTCCCCCAGGGCTGTATGTTAAATGGTTGAAGGGTGGTTTCAGAGGCTAAACGGGCACACTGCAAAGTCAGGAGGCAAATACTTTGCTCTGGAGAAGGGGCCAGCAGACGGCAGCTGCAGCCACGATGGCAGGCCAGGTAGAAGTCATCGCCACCTTCCCATGAGGTATGAGATCCCAGGAAGACAGCAGGAACACAGGAGACCTAAAGCCACGTCTCAGCCCCGCTTGGCACCGACTGCATTTGGTTTATCTGGCTGGTGATTTTGTCCAAAACACAGGTTCTTCTGTGTCCACAGAGCTTTGCATATGCATGGAGGGGGAGGAGCAAGGTGGGATTTAGAGGTTCCCTAAGTTGAGCTGAGCCCTGGGACCACAAATGAATGGGGCTGGAACTGTGTCTTTGAAGATCCTAGAAGTGAAGGGCCTGGGGGGAACGTGGGTGGGCCACGGGCTGGGCGCTGAAGTGCTGGGCCAGGAGCAGGGTTAGAAATGGTAGTGCCAGGCACTCTAAAGAGGCCCTACCTGGGAGTGAGGAGGCTGCAGGAGGGGCAGGAGGCTGAGTAAACAAAGTCAGACCGTGGGAGGGTAATGAGCTGTGAGGGTAGCAGAGGTGGTAGGGCCCTTATTAGGGCCTTATCTTCAGGTTTATTTGAAGGGGAGAACCAGGGCCTTATCTGGGTGGGAGAAGTGCTCCTGGGAGTGAGGCAGGCATGTTTTCATGTTGCCAAGTTAATTGTGTTTATCCCTCAGTGTGTGTCTGTCCACTTTATGATACATATTTTTGGCTCTGTGTCTTTCATTTTTAATTTATTTTCGTTTTCAGACACAGCCTTGCTCTTCTCATTTTCAGACACAGTCTTGCTTACCCAGACTGCAGTGCAGTGATGCAATCACACCTCCTTGCAATCCTCCCTCCTCAACCTCCTGCATAGCTGGGACTACAAGAGTGAGCCACCACACCTAATTTTTTGATTTTTTGTAGAGACTGAGTCTCACGATGTTGCTCAAGCTGGTCTTGAACTCCTGGTCTCAAGAGATCCTCCTGCCTTGGCCTCCAAAAGTCCTGGGATTACAGGTGTGAGCCTCCTAGTCTGGCACACATTTGCCATTTTAACCATTTTAAGTGTGCACTTCAGTGGCATAAGCACATTCACACTGTTGGGCAGTCATCCCCTCCAGAACTCTCTTCACCTTGTAAAACCACAGCTCTGTGCCCACTAAACAACAACGGCCCACTCTGCTCCCCTCAGTCCCTGGCAACCACCATTCAACTTTCTGTCTTTGTGAATTTGACTACTCATTTAAGTGAAGTCACACAGTACTTGTTCTTTTGACTGGCTTATTTCACTTAGCATGATGTCCTCACAGTTCATCCATGTTGTAGCAGAACCTCCTTCCTTCTTAGGCTGGGTAACATTCCAGTGTATGTATATGGCACATTTAGCATATCCATTCACCCACTGATGACACTGTGTTGCTTCCACCTTATGACTATTGTAAATAAGGCTACTTGAACATGGGTGTGCAAATTTGGCTTTTTTTTTTTTTTAGTTGAGGTCTCACTCTGTTGCCCAGACTAGAGTGCAGAAGCATGATTGTGGCTCACCACAGCTTTGGGCTCCTGGGCTCAGGCAATCCTTCCGCCTCAGCCTCCTAAATTGGGACTACAATCTCATGAACCACACCCAGCTAATTTAAAAAAAATTTTTGTAGAGATGAGCCCAGGCTGGTCTCAAACTCTTGGGCTCAAGCAATCTTCTCGCCTTGGCCTCCCAAAGTGCTGGGGTTACAAGTGCGAGCCACTGTGCACCGCACCCAGCTTGTTTGTTTTTGAGACAGGGTCTCACTCTGTCACCCAGGCTGGAGTGCAGTGGCACAATCATAGCTCACTGCAGCCTTGACCTCCTGGGTTCAAGCGATTCTCCCACCTCAGCTTCCCAAGAAGCTGGGACTGCAGGCATGCACCACCACGGCTATTTTTTTTTTTTTGTAGAGATGAGGTCTCACTATGTTGCCTAGGCTGGTCTCGACCTCCTGGGCTCAAGCGATCTTCCTTTGCCTTGGCCTTCCAATGTGGTGGGATTACAGGTATGAGTCACCACACCTGGTCCTGTATTTTTGTTTACTTCCTTCCATGCCCAAGTTTGTACTACTTTAAGCAGTATAAAAGTGTTCCTCGCTTTTGTAAGTAAAACAGTCACTGAGCATTGGCAATTTCATATGGTTCAACTAAATATATATACACATACCTATGCATAATTGTACTTGTGCATGTCTGTACATGCATGTCCTGTCTGTTGTGTTTACGTGTTTGCAGGCACATCAGTGTACACGGACCTGGGTGTGCGTGTCTGTGTGCGTGCGTGACTGGGTCGTCCTTGAGTCTAATTGAATCATGGCCCTGGTGGTGTGTCCAGGGAGCTCAACTGAGAGGGACAGGGGTGGGGAGGCTTGAAGGGAAAAGGTTCCAGCAGAGCCATGGGTTGCTGATGAAAACAGCATGCAGACCCAATCCACTCCCCGAGGGCTGCCCCCTCTCTCGCCCCATGCAGCTCCACTGGGGGCTGAGTGGATCAACAGCACTTGACCAGGTGCAGGCAGGGTGGACAGGTGGCTCCTGGCCCTGGGGCAGTGGCCTATGATGATGGGAGCCATACAGACAGACCCAAGCCCTGTCCCTGGCGGCAGCAAGTTGGGCCCAGGCCCCTTAATGACTGTGATTAAGTGGAAGGAAACGATTTTCCTGTCCAGGAGGTGTGTTAGGTGCCCGCCTGGCATCACTCAACCATCCTGGGGCCACTTAGCCTTGTCTGCTGTCTCTCACAAGCCGAGTGGTGCCTGGGCAGTGGGTGCTGTGTGGGGGTGGTGGGAGGAGACCTGGGCTACAGTTCTTCTGCCGCAGGCTGCTCTGATGCCAACACTGCCACACGCTTTTACTTGCAGCTCTCGGGTGGGGAGACAGCGTTCCGGCGGAGGGGCAGCCAGTGCTGGGAGGGGAGCCGGACTGTGCCCAAACCCCTGAGTCAAGGAAAGCAAACTAAGAGCTGGAGGCACAAGGGGGCAAGTGGGGAGTCCTAGAGACTGCCTTGAGCAGGCAGGAAAGGACAAGATTGCAAGAAGTACAGCATAACAAGCAGGGTGTTCCCCTGGAAGAGGAGGCCAAGGGCATGCCCAAGGAGGAGGACAGGGACTGCAGTGCAGGAAAAGACACCAACACCAGGAAGAGCCCCAAGGGCCTTGCTAAGGCTCGGGGCTCCTACAGTAGTGATGATAGCACAAAAGCTGGGAAGATCCCAGAGTAGTACTCTAGGATAACTTAGGAAGTAGCCCTGATGCGAGGAGTGGCCCGAACACCAGCCTCCCAGAAACAGTCCAAATGGATGGGCTCACCAAGTACCACATGGGAGTGCAGGAGTCACTGTTCTGAGTTCTTATCCTGATGCCCCAAGGGCTGAGGACACAGGGCTGGTTGGAACGCAGGCTTTCCACTTAATGGGTGACCTGGACAACCACAACTTCTCTGAGTCACAGTGGCTTAATTTGTAAAACAGGACCCACACCACCTCCTTCACAGGTTACTGTGAGGAATAAGTGGGCTAGTCTTTCAAGGGCCTGATTGAGCAGGCGCAGTAGCTCGGAGCACGCTGGAGTCCAGAGCTCATCCAGTTGTGAAAGGCCAGGGGCTCACAAAGCAGCGACCAGAGCAGCCTCTCCTGGTCAGTATCTGGCCTCTTCTAAGCCAAGGCTGACCCAAGCCAACACAGCCCCGCCAGTAAGCACAGTGTGGCTGGCCACTCCCACTGCAGCTCTGAGATCTGGCGTCCTGTCCCACTCCCATTCACCAGGGCACAGGTCTCACAGCACTCCGCACACACAAGCACACAGATGAACACTCACACTCTCTGGGCACACGGGCCATAGGGAATGGGAACTCTGGCATTCAACTTGGGAAACATTCCAGAATCTTCATATTCTATGTAGGAAAGATGGCTGGGTTGGGTCTAGACTATAGATGCTGTGATGATGGGGGTCTTACCCCTCCCCACATTCTTCATCTCACCCTTCTACCCACCCCTCCACCTCATCCTATCTAACGGTGAGGTATGCTTCCCACGACCTCTTCTGCGTCCTCACTGAGGGAGGACGAACAGACACTCGCCACCATGCCCGGCTAATTTTTTTTCTTTTTGTAGAGATAGGGTCTCACTATGTTGCCCAAGCTGGTCTCGAACTCCTGGCCTCAAGCAATCCTCCCACCACAGCCTCTCCAAAGTGCTGGGATTACAGACATGAGCCACCGCGCCCGACCTCCCAACATGGATTTAATGCCTAGTTTAGGTCAGCACTAGGGCTCCAAAGATGAGTAAGAGTCTCTCTGCCCTGGAGGAACTCAGTTTAGTGGGAAGACAGACTCGTAAATAATTACAAACCACGGATTAATCCCAGGTATAAACCAAGTGCTTGGGGTTGAGAGCTCATGGCCCATTCTGGGACCTCAGAGGAGCCATGACCTCACCTCCCGCTCAACGAGGTTGCAACCCTGTGGTAGGCTTTCTCCCAGACAGTGACCTGGGAGGTGAAAGAGCTGTTTCTGGCTGCTGGGAGAGAGAAAAAGAGGAAGAGCAGGGCAGCACAGGCTCGTGGGTCTGGCTCCTGACTATGAAACCTAGAGTGAGGCCTCTGAGGGCCTCAGTCTCCCACCTGTCACACAAGATGAGTGGGCTGGAGGTTTCCGGGGCCTGCTTGCTAACAGTTGTCTATCACTTACTGGCTTCATGGGTCAGTGCCTGCAGACTCCCTTCTGGAGGTTCCCCAGCCAGGATCCCTAGGGTCTTTTCTCCTTGTTCTTCCTTGACAGAGGGGACGGGAGCCCTTGCCCTGGTCAGGGTCTAGGTCCTAGGCCCACCAATGTGTCTCAAGGGAAGTCCTGTGGAAGGCACAAAACTCCTTTGACATTGATTAGCACCAGGGCAGGAGTGAGTGGGGAAGAGTCAGGGCAGGCGCCCTCTCTGAGGCCAAATCCTGTGGACAGGGAGGGCAAGGTGTGGTGAACACTGCAGAGAGAAGGCCGGAATGGCCAGCCAGGGCAGCAGTGCAGGAGGGCTGCTGCCCAGGGAAGACGCCCAACACGCCGAGGCTGTCCCAGTATCTGCCCACAGCCTTGCTGACCCCACTTCCCTCCTGTTCCACCCAGGCTGAACTTGGTTCTGAGCACCGAGACCAGCTGGCAGAGCGCTCCCTTCCCCTCAGTCCTGCCTCAGAAGCTCCTTTTCCCTCCACCTGTCCTTCCAACCTGTTTTTCACTTACCTCACACAGTCCTCGGTTCTCAAGGCCAGGCTTCCTTGTTCAGAGGGATCTAATCGGAAGCCTGACATTAAGGCAAGCGCTTTGCATTTCCTCAGACTCCTGCCAACCCTCACAGCGTCAGCGCTCCTGCAAGCCCCTGGTTTTCACCTCCTCCTGCCTCCTCACCTTGTTTTCCTCCATTTTTTCTCATGTTGCACTGAGTCTCCTCCATCTGGAAGCTCTCCTCTCTCCTGGCTCCACTCCACATTCTACCTTCTGTGCTGGTGCCTGCTTCTCCTACCCCCAGCCCAGTCTCTGGGCCACCATCCCCTCTGGGAGCTCATCCAGTGTCATTCAGTTCTATGCACCAGACAAGGTCAATTGTCCTTAGCCCCTCAGTTCCAATCAGCCTCTGGGGTCCAGTCCGGCCCCATGCCCTTGCCCTACTGGGGGCATTTCTATTGTCTAAAGTCCATCTTCTGCCAAACTGGCTCCTCACAGAAGTAACTAAGATGCACCAAAAGCAACAGAGTAGGGCTCAGAAGACATGAGACTCTAGTTTCACTGTGGGGTCACCTTGTACCAATACGTGGCTTCTTCTCGGTGTACCTGTTTCCCTACTGCATGATGGGGGCAGTAATCCCTGCCCTACCTAGCTCATAAGATACTGTACTTATTACCTGGAGAAAACAGAACAAAACAATATAGGCCAGGTGCAATGGGTCACATCTGTAATCAATCCCAGTGCTTTGGAAGGCCAAGGTGGGAGGAACACTTGCGGCCAGGAGTTTGAGATCAGCCTGGGTAACATAGCGAGATCTCATCTCTACAAAAATAAAAATAATAAAAGTAAAAATAATTCAGGCGTGGTGACACACACTTGTAGTCCCAGCTACTCAAGAGGCTGGGGCAGGAGGATTGTTTGAACCCAGGAGTTTGAGGCTGCAGTGAGATATGACGGCACCACTGTACTCCAGCCTGAGTAACAGGGCGAGACCATCTCTAAAAATGAAAAAAGAAAAAAACACAACACAAAGAGGTTTCTTCTTTCCTGCTCCACCTCCTGCTAGGCAACGCCGTTCCTGCCCTGGGAGCTCTGTGACTGCTCCCTTTCTTCGGGCTCCACGGTGGTTCAGCACCAAGTCCTGGTGCATCTTCTCTCTGAAATGTCTCAGGCTTTGAGCATCGCTTTGAATTCCCACCTCTCGTAGAACCTCAGCCTAGGTGGTGAAACGCCCTTCCTGACTGAGCCACCTGTCCTGTGTGCCGCTGGGTATCTCCACTGCCACCAAAGTCCGAGTGACCAGTAGCCCACATTGCCATCAGACGGTGCATCATTGGGCTACCCCCACCACAGCCCCACTCGATCTCTGCAACCTTTCTGCCCCTTTGCGGCGGCCTCACCAAGTCCACTGGAGCCTCACAAGCCTCCCATTCTGTGCTTTCACCTCCCCACTTCCTGCTCTTCTTCCCACCTACCACAACCCTGCCCGTTCCTTATGTCCTGACTGCCTTTGAGGCTTTTCTGACTTCTCACCTTCGTTGTGATTTTTTGTTAGTGTGTGTATGTACAAATACAAGTCCAGGTGGCTAGAATATTGCTTCAGGTTTCTTTTTATCTTTTTATTTTTTGAGTTGGGGTCTCACTCTGTCACGCAGGTTTGAATGCAGTGGCACAATCATGGCCCACAGAAGCCTTAGCCTCCTGGATTCAGGTAATTCTTCTGCCTCAGCCTCCTGAGTCCTAGGACTACATGCACATGCCACAATGCCTGGCTAATTCTTTAAGTTTTGTTTTGGTTTTTTTTGAGAGACAGTGTCTCACTATGTTGCCTAGGCTGGTCTCGAACTCCTGGGCTCAAGCGATTCTCCCACCTCAGCCTCCCAAAGTGCTGGGATTACAGGTATGAGTTGCCATGTCCTGCCTCCTTCCTTTCACTTTTTCACTGTAGCACAACTGCCCCCCCCCACTCAAAACTTCCTTTAGAGAACTAGAAGCAGTTAGAGGAGGTCAGAGTCACCTGAGCCTGCAGGAAGGGTAAATCTGGGCGTTTCCCTGAACTGCAAAACAAATTTAAGAATACTTATCTCACAGGATGATCACCAAATAACAAGTGGAAATACCAAGCATGTTTGGCAGAGCGGAAACTCAAAAAATACTGGTCTTGGCTTTAACCTCAGTTTAACATTAAAGAAAGATTAAAGATCTGGCCAGGTTTGGTAGCTCAGCCTGTAATCCCAGCGCTTTGGGAGGCCAAAGTGAATGGATTGCCTGAGGCTGCAGGTTCAAGACCCACCCGGGCTACTTGGTGAGACCTCATCTCTACAATAAATCAAAAATTAGCCGGGCGTGGTTGCGCACGCCTGTAGTTCCGGCTACTTGGAAGCCTGAGGGGGAAGGATCGTGGAGCCCAGCAGGTCGAAGCTGTGGTGGCCACGAGCGTGCCACTGCACTCCAGTCTTGGGCGATGGAGTGAGACTCCAACTCAAAAAAAAAAAAAAGATTAAAGATCTAAGAAATAGCAATGATTTACTTATTATTTTAACATTTTGGGGTATAACTTAAATCTTACAGATACTGTTCACTACATTCCAGGATTTCTCATTTGAAAAATTCTGTAATGCGTTCTTCTCTGCAAAGTAAGGAAGAAGTATCTTTCCTCTGATGAATGAGTATACTTCCTTTTATGACAACGAGGACTGCATGACCTCAAGGCTTTTCCTTTTCACCTTTGGCCAGGAAGCTCAGAACAAGGTTTGATACTCAATTGCAGATCTCCTGGCTGACCCAAGGAAGGCAGTGTGATGTGGGGCCAGGGTAGGGCCCAGGGCCAGGCCCTGGAACACTCTCGGTTCCTCCTTACTCTGGGTAACTCAAGGGATAACAACAATGATGAGTATAATACCTACTTTACAGGACTGCCGTGAGACAATGCAGTTTATAAATTACCAAAAAAAAGTCATATGAAAGTTGCTTATTAGCAGCCCAGGTTTTTTTTTTTTTTTTTGAGTTAGAGTCTCACTCTGTCACCCAGGTTGGAGGGCAGTGGTACACTCCTGGGCTACCGCGGCTCGAGCCGCTGGGCTCAGGCGATCCTTCCGCCTCAGCCTTCCAAGTAGCTAGAACTACAGGTACACGCCATCATGCCCGGCTAATTTTTTGATTTATTGTAGAGATGAGGTCTTGTCAAGTTGACCAGGCTGGTCTCGATTCTACAGGCTCAGGCAATCCTCTCACCTCGGCCTTCCAAAGTACTGGGATTATCGATGTGAGCCACTGCCCCCAGTCAGCCCAGGTTTTCTAATGTAACCCTTTCCTTCTCTTCCCTCCCAATACTTTCAACTTATCTTTGTTTAATAGTTTTACAGTTTTATTATAACTGTCTTTTAATGTGCTGTGATCCTTTCTGGAAGTATATAGAGTACAAATACATGACAAAATCATTCCTAAAGAGTAATATCCCCAAGGGTAAAAAAATCACGTTCTTCACTTGCTTTGCATAATAACAACTTACATTAGAAAAACATTTAGCTATGGAAAGAACTTTTAGTTTTGGCAAAGGAAGTACTTAAACCTTAGTTGCTAAAACAAGCTGAACTGGCCAAGATGAAACTGACCTCGTCTCTGCAATATATCACAAAAACTAGCTGGACGTGATAGTGTATCTGTAGTTACAGCTACTTGGAAGGCTGAGGCAGAGGGACCATCTGAGCCTGGTATGTCAAGACTGCGGTGGCCATGAGTGTGTCACTGCGCTCCAGCCTGGGCGACAGAGTGAGACTCCAACTAAAAAAAAAAAAAAAAAGCTGAACTATAGGTCACACTGAGAGAATGGTCCAGAAAGGAGCTTTTTTGTTGGGCTCGTACTAATAGTGATTGATGACTTAGTCACACATTTATTCATTAGTCAAAGTGTATACTGATGCTGATGAGCCAGGCACTCTTCTGAGCACTGGAAAACGGTTTCCGCCCCATGTCCCCTCTGTGTAGAAGCAGCCCTCAGTGCAATATGAGAGGTGGATAAGTAAAAAAATCATCTCAACGGGGCAAAGCAAGCACTGACAGAGCAAAGTACCTAGTGAGGGGCACCACGGACAGCGTGCCCGTGCCTGGGGTGGACAGGAAAGGAGAGGGTGAGGTTCCAGGTGGAAGACACAGTGTTGTCTCTTCAGGTGACTCCAAGTGGGTCACTTTGCTCAGAGAAGTGGGTGAGACTCATAAAAACAGGCTGGAATGAAGACAGGGGTCAAACTAAGAAGAGTCATGTATCCTCCAAGGAAACAGAAATTGATCTTGAGGGGTGGGGGTTGGTGAAAGGTGCTGATGGCTCGGAAGTGAGGGCTTTGGAGTACCGCAGACAGGATAGATCCTATCTCACTTTCTTTTTTTTTTTTTTTAGAGTTGGAGTCTCATTGTCACCCAGACTGGAGTGCAGTGGCCGCTCCTGGCCACCGCAGCCTTGACCTGGGCTCCGGCAATCCTTCCGCCTCAGCCTTCCGAGAAGCTGGAACTACAGGCGTGTGCTACCACGCCCGGCTGATTTTTTGATTTATTGTAGAGACGAGGTCTCGCCAAGTTGCCCAGGCGGGTCTCGAACCCGCGGGCTCAGGCAATCCACTCACCTCGGCCTCCCCAGGCGCGGGATGACAGGCTGAGCCACCGAGCCCGGCTCTGTCTCACTTTCAAACGCGGCTCTGTATTACAAGCTGCCGTGTTTGATGATAACCAAACCCTGGGGAGACAGATCTTGGCTTTATGGCAGGAACCATCAGCCGTGGGAGGGATTCGCCAGGGCCTGTGTGCACATAGGTTGACTGGGCTGTTAAGAAGGAGCTCAGGTTCTGGACCAGGGCTGGACAAAGTGACCTTTATAGTTCCTCCAAGTCAGAGGTTCCCGAATTTTAAAGCAAGCCCAGTAGCTGCACTGGTGCTGTGAGCTGCGATCTGTGGCCAGGGAGCTACCTTGGGCAGCAGATGGGTTAACGCTCAAATAACTTTATATATGAATTAATGTGTAGAGCTGGGAGCCAAAATCTGTGCCATTAATTTTTCCATCCATTCCAGGAGCAGTTAGGTACACACAGTAAAGTTTATTTTGGTGCATGGTATACTTCACTCCATTAAAAATAAATTAATCAGCAAATTCCTGCCTGGCTCAGCTCTGGTTTATGTAAATAGTGCCCAGCTGTAATGAGTTACAAGGTGTTATTATCTCACACACACAGGAGGCTTCACTCTGGAGCTCCGCTTGCAACAAATGCATCTTAAATAAACTGAGAGAAGGAGGTTTGATTTGTAATGTTTTCACAGAAGTGGGATATACCTCACCCATATAGACTTTCTTTATATGACTCATTTTATAGCAAGTTAAATGAAGGAAGTCTGATGGGGGAGGAAGGGGCAATATGGTTCCCCACCCCCTTTCTTCACTTTAAGAAAATCCCCCAAGGGATGACTCACACTCAGAGGGAGGAGGGGACTGGTGCTCAGGTGCTTGGACAGAGCTGGCTCTGCAGCACAAACTCCAGAGTGGGAGGGGCAGAAAGCTGAGCACACGGCTGGGCTCTCTTTTCCTCAGTGTCTTCTGAGGGGAGGCCAAGAGAGGAAAGACAGCATGTTCCTCATGCAGTTCATCGGGACTGACAAAGGGGACTTTGTTCTTGAGGTCTCTTCCCAAATGACTTAGGACGGGACAAGTCCCCGGGCATCAGGCGTCAGGGGCTCCTGGGTCCTAGAGGAGGGACCTGGCAGGCCGCACCTTAGCAGAACAGAGAGACATCTCCTTGAACCAGAGAAAGAGCAGCAGCAAGATCCTCATGACCTCTTCCCTGTCCCTGTCTAACAAAGCTGGGTGGTGCTCCTCAATTACGGCATTTACCATCTCAGATAACTTTCTAGAGATCCTGGAATAAAGAAGAACCATGGCAGAGACAAGTCTCTGTTTCTTTTAATGGCCAACTCAACCTCATGACTAAAGCCAAGGGACAGAGTGTGGTTACCCATCTTGACTCAGAAGTCTGACAATCTGCTCCTAGGCCACAGTGGGTCCTTGGTGGGTGTCCCTTTCTTGCCTACTCCATCCCTTCCATGGTCTTTGGAAAGAGCTGTCAATCACATGGGTGCTGAAAGGACTTGAAGAGTGTGTGCTGGGGAGCTCTTGCTCGGGGATTTTCCTGAGGGAGAGGACAGCCCAGAAGAGACAGGGGTTCTCCCAGCACTGTACCCTGTCAGATGCGATTCCTGGTCACACTAAGAGGAAACTCAACACAAATGGGACCACGTATTTGACGGATGCTGCTCAAAAGTCAGTTCAGGTCACTTTCTGCAGGTTCCTGGGCCAAACAGGCACTTCACTTCTGGCGGTTCCCCAAAGCCAGGTGGCCAGCTGTAGAGAGGGATCAGTCCATCAAAGACCCTCATCATTGTAAGTTGGGGAATGGGGCTTCAGAACGCTCTGAGGATTCTTCTCCACCAGAGGGCGCCAGCTCACCTCCCCTGTCAGAAGCAGATCCTCACCATTCATGGAGTCCAGGTACTGCATCTAGAACCAGGACAACGGGGAACACAGGAAAGGAACAAGGGCAGGTCAGACACAAGGTGCAGGAAGGGGACAGGGCTTCTGACCATCCCAGCTCCCATGCCAGGGGAGACTCTGATCTCCCAGATTACTTCATTAACGTGGTTTGGAGAAACAAGTTAACAGGGAAGCTCAGCGGGCAGGTTTTAGGGGATTTCCTAGTCATACATATGTCCCCAAGGACACCCCCCCATATACTCTCCCTAGAAAGCTCTCGCAGGGCAGGAAGTCAGGGCCTGCTACTTACAGAAGCCATCCTGTCCACCTCCAATGCTGCTGGTAAAAGAATCCTGATTCCTACCCTTCCCAGTGGTGTCACTAGGAAGTAGTGTCACAAAATGGCTACCTACCTTCTCTGAGATTTACGTCTGGGAGAGGGGACAGAAACATGTACCTCACAGGACACATGAAGAGATTAAATGTTATGGCATTTAACGTATGTAATGTTATGCACAGTGCTAGTCACTTGCTGTGCTTTAGTAGGCCCTGACCCTGGTCAGTGGGCCCCAGCATCACCCCAGGACAGCGGGTGAATACCCCGAACAGCTTTGCCATTCAAATGGTTATCACCCCAGAGAACCCACCACTGCTCTCCTATGGTTTTTACCAACAGCCAGGTCTCTCCGGAACTGAAGAGATCAAGCACTACACTTTCCTGCTCCCCACAAATGACAGATGCTCTGACATCTGAAGACAGGGGCCTTTGGGCTTCCTCTCACTTGAGACTCCAGCCTGTTTGCATGGAGATGGTGAACTCCAGATGTCACTATCTGTGGGTGCCAGGCTTGCCCATGGAGTCTAGGTGGAGAATGGTCCCATGGAGAGAGGACATCTGTGATGAAGAACAGGAGCAGCTTCAGGGGAAGGGTGGTCAGGCAGTTCTGCAAGAGGCAGGCGATCTGAGGAGGGGCTGAGTCTCAGGAGACAAAGGCTAACTTTGGGAGGAGTTCCAGGCTGCCTACCAGTAGGGAGGGCACAGGATAAGCAGTGGACAGGCAAAATCTAGGCAAGAACTGAGTCAGAGCAGGCGTCAACACGGGATTTCTGAAGAGGCTCCATTTGGGGGTGGGCAGCAGGGCCAGGAGGCTTCCTTCATCTTAGGCCTGGATCCTCTCCCCTTCCAAGAACTCATCACTGCTGCTGCTTCGCCTTCTGGCTGCAACCCACCCTCAGCCCCAACCTCTCATGTATGCCTCGGGTCTAGATTCCACACACCCGGCCATCTATTCCAGAGTAAGCAGCTCAACCAAACTGCCCACTCCTTTTTAATGGCAACTCCATTTCTATCCCTAATGCCACCGCTTTACCCATGTCCAGGGTTGAAAACCTCAACATAATCTGATTGGACCCTGGGCCATCAACCACATGAAGCAGCACCTTGGCTAGGGCTAGAGCCTGTTCAAGGTCCAGCTTCCTGGTCTATCCTGATCCACTCAGTCAGAATGAACCCTCCTTTCCGGGCCTTCCACGGCACTCGGACCTATCTGTATTACATCACAGACAGACTTCCTTCAGGACTAGCCGTGTACCTGTCAGGCTTCCTTGACAAACTGAGTTGACTCAGGGCAGGGCTGGGTCTCATTAATCTCTGCTTTCCCAAGAGTGCCTGGCACAGCAGGTGTTCAAAAGGCTTGCTGACAGAATTGGGTGTCCATCGAAGCTCCCTTCTTTTCTAAAAGCCCCATCACTGTTTTCCCATTGCCTCTCACTAGGGCATCTTTTATGGGCATTGCTTATGGCAGCCCTTTCCATGAGGGTGCTCAGAGGTTCCAGCTGTCCCTTGTTGTGGCCTCTGGCACAAGCCCATCATGGCAGATGGAAAAGTTGGTCAGGTCTCTCAGAAAATACAGCATTTGCTTTGCCAATTGCTACTCCTGTCTGAGGGTGAGCCCAGTCAACAGTGTGAGTCTCAGGATTCTCTGTGGGTGGGGCCCTCTGGTCATCGTACTATCTCCCTGGCTCTGGCAGATTTGAAGAGTGGTCAAACAGAAATTCTGTTTTTTGGGGATTCTCTATCCTGTAGGTCTAAAGAGCCCCAGCATGTGACTTCCAGCAGTTCATAAGCTAATTCTATTGGCCCTGGCTTCTCCTCAAGAACTGGGGTCTAGTCTGCCCCCTCCTGCCTGTTGGAGGCTTGAAGGCCATCGATACAGGTAAACAAGAGAATAACTGTGGAGTGAGGCCCCTTCAAGCTCCAAGGGCCAGGTCCATGAAGCAAGGGTGTGACTCACAGGACAGCCTGAGCTGATGAGCTGTCTGGAACAACTGAGGTCTCCAGTAGCTAAGTGAATTACTCAGCTTGGGGTCATAGGCCAGCTGTGCAGGTTGACTCACTGGAAGA
This sequence comes from Tarsius wallacei, assembly GCA_963574415.1. Classification (NCBI taxonomy): domain Eukaryota; kingdom Metazoa; phylum Chordata; class Mammalia; order Primates; family Tarsiidae; genus Tarsius; species Tarsius wallacei. The sequence continues at coordinate 14,782 of CAUYQG010242760.1, forward strand.
CCCTGGAAAAGTCTTTCTCTTCCTCCTCCCTGCCACTCAGCTCATTCATCTATAAAGTATGAGTTTCCCATTACTGTAGGATCTGGAGGACAGGGAGGTCAAGGAGTTAATTCTCCACGGGCTTGAGAAAAGCTGTGTAGTTAAGCAGTCCTCGTTGTGGAGCCTTTTCCTAGAGGCTTTGGTGTCAGGGAACCCTGGGGGTCCACAGGGGTGAGGAACAGAACGGGGGAGAACCCTGCTTGACCGTGGAGAGCACCTAGTGGGAGAGGCTGGGGAGTGTGTGTGGAATGTTGCCTGGTGCCCAGTTCTGCTAGAAGACAGGAACAGGAGACAAATCCAAATGGGTACAGAAGGGGGCTATAGTGGCAGGCTGTCACTGCACCCTATGCCCATATCCTTCATGCTCTGCAGGCCCAGTAGGCAATGAAATATGGAATGAATGAATGACTAAAAGCTTTAGGTCAGAGACTACTCAGTGCCTCTTATTTTCTTCTACTGCCATTTCCAGGTCTCCTGGCCTAGTTCATGGTTGGACACAGAGACGGTGCTCTTTCTTCATCAATGTTACTGCTTTCTTCATCAATTATACTGCTGACGTGATCTGTTCAGAATTTCCTTAGGTTGGTTCCTGGTAATTCAACCTCTCATGATCCCCTGAAAGTCCAACATCCATCCACGGACCTCAGGGAGGACCCACTGTCCATGAGACTCTGGAGGGAGGACGGGCTGCTCACCTGTTTCCTCACGTACTCTACAAGCAGCTCAAGTTGGCGAGGGTCTTCACATTTCTGGTTAAAAAAGGTTCTCCAGAGGGCAGCCGCCAGCCCATGGTCATCTGAAAGAATCCCCTGGAACACAGAGCACAACACCTAGTCTCCTGAGGAGTATTACAGAGCCATGACACAAAAGCTGGGGATAGTGTCAACATGCTAGTGACCACAGGATTGGCTCAGAAGATGCTGTGGGTGGGGTCCACTGCGGAAATGGGCAGCTGCATGGAAGAGCTGGAAGGGTCTTAGAAGGGCATCAGGTCTAACCTCTTCATGTTATACGGCGGAAAAACATGGGACCTAGAGGGGCCAAGTTACAGTCAGGTGATGCAGCGCTGGAACTCGTGTCTGACCGAGCCTCACAGGCATGCATGGCTCCTGTTCCCACACTGCACCTGACCCAGGCAGCGCTCGAGAGGTTAAGAAGAGTATTGGTAGTAGCAATGCTTCCTCTGCTGTCTACAGGGCACAGCTGACAGTATTGTGAGTGTATGTTTTTACCAGGAATGGAGATGGGCACAGACTGTACCATCCAGTTTTATCCAAGGGCACACATCTGCAAGGCAACTGGCTCTTTGGGGGAAAGAAGTCAGGTACCTTGTCTTCACTGTCACCCAATTCTGGGCTGGCCCAGTCTCTCCCCAAGTAGAGAAACAGGCTGTTCAGCAGGATTGCCAGGAGCCACAGAGGGTGGTGTTCAGAGCCTGCATGTGTGTATACTAATGTTGCCTCTCCCAGCACAAGGAGACCTCTGTCAGAAAGTTCAAAGATCACAGAGGCTAATTAGAGCACCAGCTACCATTTTCTGCTTGATCCTCTAGGAGAGGGAGGACTGAGGGTCTTGCTGCTTCCTAGGGTGAAGGTGACTGAAGGGAAAGGCCCTGAAAAGTTGCTCTGTCCAGGTGCCAAGGTAGTGTGTGTTACCAAAGTGCTTGGAATTAGATCAAGTCTTAGTCCTGCCTCTGCCCAGTTCAGTGATGGTGGCAATTCACTAAACCTGAGTCTCAGGCTTCTCACAAAGAGATGAAAACACTTGGTCTACTTAGATGTAATATGTTGGTTACAAAGAACAGAAGCATGCTTTGGCAGGCAGCTGTGGATATAGTCAAAACAGTGGAGTCTGGGAGCCAGAGCGCCTGAGTCCAAATGTCAGCTGTCTCTTGACGGCCGTGTGGCCTTTGAAAAGCCACTAGCCCTTCCTAAGCCTAAGTTTCTCATGAGTCAAGCAAGCATGATAACACCTCTCCCACAGAACTGTAGTGAGAATTAAGAGAGATCAGCCATGAAAGGCTCTAGAAGTGCTAAACATTACACAAAGACCTAGGATCACTTATTCAACATTACATTGTGGTCTGGCCTCTTGGACACTGAGGTACCTGAGGTCTGGCTCCAGGTCTGCTTGCCAGAGGGCCGAGTCCAGTATGGGGGGCTGACAGTTTGGTAGAACAACATTCCACCTGTTCCAAATGCCCTCTGATAAACATTCCTACAATTCCACAGCTTAAGACTGTCCTGGCACAATGGCTAAGTCAGGAAAACCAGTTTCTTCAGCAAATAGGGACAGGAGCCATGGACAAGCTCAGGCACAACATCATTCTCCAAACTATTTGCTAACACAATAGCCTGGCTGTGTTGGCTGTGCCCAGACACATGTTGAAGTGCTGCTGGTGGCGACCCACATGGGCTGCATGGTGTTGCGGGGACTTGGAATATGAGCACAGTCCAGGACAGGAAAGCCTGGGAGTCATGACCTGCTGGAAACAGGCAGCCTCGTCGGTGGGTGAGACAACCGGGAAGAGGCAAATCCATAATAAGGAATTCCTCAGCAGTCAAAAGGAAAAGGATGACTCAGGACTCACTAACAGTAATAACAACCCAACTGTTCCAGACTGTCAGGGTTCCTTCATATACCTGGCTCCTAATGACTACGTGTGCCAAGTGGAAGAGATACTATCAGGTTATCCAGCTAACTGGTGGTAGAACTAGGCCCAGCAAGTGCTGATGAGGTCAGGGGATGGTGACTCATTCTAGTCGTAACACAGTACCTGGCATGGAGTGGGAGCGCAGTAAAAATGGCTGAATAAACGAACCCAACTTCAGCCTTCTTTCAGCACACAGCTAGTAAGCCAGGGAAAACAAATGGGAGACTGACCTGAGAGTACACATTTCAAACCAAGGAAGCCGGACATCAGGGTGCACTGCAATTTTCCCACAATCTCATTGGGTACCCACTTGTTTTCCCTCACAATACAGACAAGCATCCTTCAGAAATTAAGACAGCTAGGTCTAGAGTAACTGAGAGGAAGCTGGAGGGACTGATCCTTCTCTAGAGGGTTTTGGTTATGCCTCAGGGTTTAGAGTGACAGAGTGACAGTCAGTAAAGATTGATTTGACACCACTATGTGCTTAGCATGATGCTAAGAACACAGAGTCACAGCAATATGGTCTCAGTCCTTAGGGCGCTTGTAATCTAGTGGAAGGACAAAGTTAGTGCATACTTAACAGCAGCACAGAATAATAACATAAATAATAATAATTAAAACCTGTCCTTAAGCCTAGGGTGCTTGTTGAACTATTAGGCAGCACGCCTCCTGAACTGGAATCTTCAGGGTAGTGCTCAAGAATTAGGTTTAAACAGCACCCCAGGTGACTCTTGTCATCAGGCATGTTTGAGTAAAATGGCTCTGCCAGAATGCACTGGATGGGGGACACAGAACAGACACAGTTCAGCACATTTTTATTAATATGGATGAAAGGATCAACTGGGCCAACAGAGCCACCTGCAATAAAGACAACAAATGTACAAATGCTAACAGAAAGAGGGTTCTATTTCTTCAATCCTAAGACTTATACTTTTATTTAAGGTTTCTGAAATAAGAATCCACCCAACTGCATAATTGATAATACATTTAAGCAATTTTTCTCCATTTCCATCCCACTCCCAAAAAGTTCATGTTAAATTAATGATGTGAATGGTGTGCAGTCTAAATGCTCTCTTGGAATGAAGCTATCTAGTAGATAGGGAATCAGGAGACTCCAAGTTTAACTAGTTCCATGACCCTATCCAAGCCATTCAATTTACTTTTTGGTGAGCTTACTGCTGGTTTGAATTACTATTTTCAAGCTGATGACATTTCCTCCAATCTGACTCTAATTTCTTACTTCCATCCCTTCGTGATTTTGTCTTCCTCACTCTTGCCTACCATGTGCCAAGTACTATGCAAGGCAACAGAAATACAATCACAAGGCACTGAGACTATCCAGGACAAATCCCTGCTCAGCCAGGGTGACAGTTCACGCTAATGCAGTAAGCACCATGAGAGTCCAGGGAGGGCAGAATGAGCTAAGCCTGGGAAGTTCAGGGACCACTTCCCAGGAGGGGTGATGCTTGCACTAAATTTGTGTAAATCAGTATAAAATCACATGGTTTGTTAAAAATATGAGGTATGATGAATACTGGTGGCCTGTTCACAGGTGTTCATTACACCATTCTTTTAACTTTTCTATATGCTTGAAATTTCCATAATAAAACCTGGGGGTGGGGGACGATGAGATAAATGCTTTATGGATGAAACTTGAGGACATTATGCTAAGTGAAATAAGCCAATCCCAAAAGCTCAAACATCGTATGATTCCACTTACATGAGATACCTAGAGTCGTCAAATTCATAGAGACATAAAGTTGAGTGGTGGCTGCCAGGGGCTGAGGGAAGGACAGTTAGTTATTCTTCAATGGGGACAGAGTTTCAGTTTGAGAAGATGGAAAAGTTCTGGAGATGACGGGCGGTAGTAGTTGCACAGCAGTGGGAATGTAGTTAAAGCCAGTAAGCTAGACACTGAAAAATGAGCTAGATATAAATGCTCTGATTTAGAAGGGTGCCCGAGACATATTGTGCATGAAAAAAGCAAGTTGGGGTGGGGCACGGTGGCTCACACCTATAATCCCAGCACTTTGGGAGGCCAAGGTGAGGACTGCCTGAGCCCATGGGTTCAAGACCAGCCTGGGCAACTTGGTAAGACCTCATCCCTACAATAAATAAAAAAATTAGCCGGGCGTGGTGGCACGTGCCTGCAGTTCCAGTTACTTGGAAGGTTGAGGCGGAAGGATCACCTAAGCCTAGCAGGTTGAGGTTGCAGTGGTCATGAGTGAGCCATTGCACTTCAGCCTGGGTGACAGTGAGATTCCCACTTAAACAAAAAGAAAAAAAGCAAGATGCAGAAGTGTGTACACAGAATGGTAGCATTCTGTTAGGGGGCCTCTCTACAGAACTCTCTCTCTCTCTACAGAAACAAATGGTATATAGTTTAAGTCTCATTTGCATAAAGAAGGAAAAATACATAAGTACTTGTCTATGCACGGATAACATCTGGAAGGACACCCAAAAAACTATTAATAAAGTTTTCCTCTAAGGCAGGGAATTGGGCAGGAGAGAAAATGGATCTTCTATTTTCTACTTCAACCACTTACTCACAGTTTTACAAATCTTTAAAATGAGTATGTGTTACTTTTATAATTAAAGAAAAAAGCACATTATTTGTCTGGCAGACTATGCTCTATGCTGTTTATATAATGTCTTCCTCTCTCTGGGAGCACTAAGGGCTACGACAGCACCTGATTTGCCTTTGTCCCTCCATCTGACACCCAGTAGTCACTCAATAAATGCTAATGAGTTGAATTATGTGGCCATATTATACAGTGCTTCCCATCTCAAACACTGGGCAAGCTGCAGGGCACATTCATTCCAATTGTGAAGATGAAGAAATAAATACTAAGCCAAAACAGCAAGCAGTGACAATAGTCCCTGAAGCTTCCTTCAGAGGCTCTCATCAAAAGCCAATATTGGTGAAGGCCATTGTTTCACCTAAGGCTTGGCAAAATGATCTTACCTCATCATATCCCAAGATTGCTGCATAAAAATTATTTGTCATGAGAATCAGGTTCTTCTTCAGGATATAGGAATTAACCTACAGAAACAAATGGCAAAAGCAAAAGTATGAAAGAAAGGAAAAAAACTAAGAAATATAATCTTTGGCTCTTAGCTGTCATGGACTCTTAAAAGAACAAAGAGAGAGGGCCCCTAACAAGTCAAACTGCTGGTACTTTCCCAGTTTCCCGATCAGTTAGTATTCTCCCCAATCTGCCAACTTCTTTTAGGTTTTGATCCCATATTACATAAAACAAACAGTCTAATGAACTGAGCCCCAACTAAATGTTTGGTTATGCGCTAGACTCTATGAACACCAAGTATAAGAAATGATTTCTTGTGTTTGGCAGCAATGGGAAACTGTCAGGGGAGGGGGGGTGGGTTTGGCAGTTGAGGGAGACTACTAGGGGAGGGAGGGGCACACCTCATCAACAAGGGTACCTGCATAATCAATGTCTGTATACCCAACCCTGAATTGTACCCCACATCTTTACAATTAAAAAAAAAAGAAATGGTTTCTTGACTGAAGGAGTGAGTACACAGTCTAATATGGGAAAACAGGCAAGTAACAAATAATTATACTGCAGTGTATTGCCTCAAATCCTTTTCCAAATTATCACATGCTGAATAATAAATGGATTTCATTGCAAATTACCTCTGCTTGGGGGAGCTGGGGAAAAGTTCTCCAAGAGGTAACATTTCAGTGAACCTTGGAGGAGGAGTTTGATGGTGGGGGGGGAGGGGTTGGTGGAGAGACCACATTCTAAGCCAAGGGAACAAGGTGTGGGAAGATGCAGAGGTTGGAAAGAAAATGCCTGAGGCATAACAGGGATGGCGAATGTGCAGGATACTGAAAAGGTATGTTAGGACCAGGTTAGAATGTCATAAAGGTCACTCAAAAGAGCTTATCATGGTGAAAGAACAAAAAGAGGCTGTTGTCAGAGGTGGGAAGAAGAGAGAGAGAGAGGCAGGATGTGAGAGATGCTGAAGAGAAAGAAGGGCCTCTGAGGCCATGACAAAGAGGGGAATAACAAAGTGGGTGACTCTGAAGCAGGAAGACTGTTAACTCTAAGAGATTGTTTTAGAAATGCGATTTCAGTGGGACTGTTGAGATCCTGATAGAACTCCTTTCAGGGAACAGCCAGGAGGGCCTTCAGAGCCCAGAGTGCTGCTCACTAGATGTCTTCAATAGGATAAAACGTTGACATCCAGACAGTATGCTGAAGGGAAAGGTCCATGTTTGATTCCTCTCTAGGATCCCAGCAGAAAGCTGGTGTAATGTGTAACACACAGTAAGGACTCATTGACTATTTGAACTAGCAGGTTTTAGAAACAGCCAAAGTCATTTGCAACTTTATATGGAGAATAAGGTTTGTGCTTAACCACCCTGACCACAACCATGTCCACCATCATCTCCTCCATTTATTGACCACCTGTCATGGGTCATGTGAACATCACTGCCCTTAAACATCACCAGAACTCAAGAGTGGTAGATGTGTTATAGTTACTCAGAGACTCAAACAGGTGGGATGATGAGGTCACATAGCAAATTAATGATAAAGCTGAGATTACAATCCAGGTCAGTCTGAATCCAAAGTCCATGCTCCTTACTTTCTATCTGGTTCCTGTCTCCAGGAAGATAATTTTTCTTTGGATCACAAATCAAAGACTGAATGATTTTATTCTGCAGATCGTAACTGGTCTCTGAAGGAAGACTGACAGGTTGAAATAATCTGGATTTAGTATCAGAAAAGCAGAGTTCAAGTCATAGGATATATGTATGTCATAGGATGTATATATGTCATAGGATGTCATCTTAAGCAAGTCAAATAACCTCTCTGAGTCTGGTCTTTTAAATGCCCTACACACATGGCTGTTTTGAAGAGAACATAAGTTAGCACGTATTCATTCATTAATTTAATAATGTAGACCAAAAGCCTTGGTAAACTAGCATGCATTCATTCACTAATTCAATCACGTATGCCGAAAGCCTTGGTAAACTGCAGAGTGCTCTGCAAATGCAAGGAGTTATGAGTAATTTCTGATTTGTTTATGTAAAACTAAAACTAGTTCCAATACTTTACAGTCATGGACAATTTTCAACAATGAAGAGAATTGTAAAGCTCAAGGATGGAAAACGTGAGCCCAGATGCAGCCAGGAGTGCGTACCTTCCCCACCACATTCAGCGCAGGCCACAATGGCCATCCATCCTTTGTGCTCTCACAGCTCTCTCTGCAAACTTCTCCCCTGGGCACACAGCATGGTTTGGAGTTTATGTGCCTGCTGCTCCCACTAGTCTGGGAGCTACTCAAGGGCCATAGCAACCGTGTTTTATTAATCTTGCCACCCCAAACACCTAGTCCAGGCCCTAACCCAGAGCAGGGGCTAAGATAGGCATACTGACAATGAACTCCCCCCAAGAGCTTGAGTGCCATGCAGGGCATGTTCTATCCAGTGACGCAGGGTTTTTTTCTTTTTCTTTATTGCTGCTGAATACCTTCTGTGTTTTTGAAATTTCAGAAATATGTACTACCAAACTTCTACTGCTCCATCTTCCAAATGGGATGGGGTGAAAGGAAGAGTCAAGAAACAGGTCGGAGCTAGAGTTCCTTCCTTCTGTGATGTGAGGAGGAGACGACAACCCAGACCTCTCAATAACCATTTTGGGGCTCTCTGTATGCCCACACTAGTTGTTCTCCTAACTGCAAAAACCAGTGCCACAAAAGGACATCAGCGGAGTCAAACACCAAGGCAAGAGCACCTCACAGAGGAAATCACTCACTAAGCCTGCCAGCAGAGCTGGTTTATGTGGTGCATCATACCTTAATGGAGCTGGAAGGGCCCACAGAGATCACCTAGCTCAGTACCCTTGAGGAAAAGGTGAACTGAGACTCCAAAAGGAGAAAAGACTTATCCAAGGTCACACATTTAAGCTAGGGTCAAAGCCAGGATTAGAACCTGATTTCTGGGCAAGTGCTTTTCCTACTTCACCATCTGTAGGGCATTTCCAGAGATCACCAACACGTTAATCTGCAAACCCCAGTTCTTGCTTTCCAGCAAGGCCCATGTACATACAAACACACTTTCTCCTCTGGAGATGCACCTGAATTCTGTCTGGTCACTGCCCAGGAAGAGCAGTGTGCAGGAGGGGAGCTCTTTATCAGTGAGCTCCTCGACCTCCTCATCCTATATGCCAAGTCCATTAGCCCATGAGCTGCAGCTCCCCCTCACCTCTAGTTGAGAGATGGCAAGCTACCACAGCTAGGAATGATTTTCAAATCTCATCACCCAGGCTGGATTAGAGCAGGAGAAGGGACTTCCTGAAAGAGGATGGAATATCGATCAGTGCAGACACATGAGCCACAGGCAACAGGTGAGGACAAGTGACAGCAGCTTCCTCAACTGCTGGACTCACTCGGCTGGGCCCGGTAGCATAGGGAGCTAGAGATTCCCTCTGGTGAATGCCTGGTGGATTTTATTTATGCTTTTGTTTTCTGATGTGCAGGTTCTGTCTCTCCATAGCCAGATCATTCGATGTGGAGCACTGTGAATATACAGATTCACCCAGAAGAGAAATTCCTCCCAGATAGTGCTGGGCTGTTCTCTTATTAAACGCTTATCCTTTCTGTAATGCTTTGCTTTTTATAAAAACCCATACATACAGCACCACCACAAGGAAAAGGTTCCTTTTATATCAGTTACTCATATTTTCCCATTTATTTAAGCTATAAAATTCATGCAGATATTTTATAAGCCATCAGGATTCAGTGACTGGTATTACTGAATGTTTAATAATAAACTAAACAGAAGAAATCAGAGGGTTAAATGATGACTGCAATTCCTGTAATGACTTAATTAAATTTTTATTGAGTACATAAACTATGATGTCATTTCTAACCAACCACGGGTCTACTTTCCCAGCATGTCACAGGTTGGGAGCACTCAATAGGAGGCTCAGCTAAATGAGCAGCAGGTCTCTGCTGAAATGGGGAGGGGAGTAAGGCTCATGTAACACACTCAATAAATTATCCGTTCATTTTTAAACAAAGTCCATGAGTTATAATATATTTGCCATGCACTTTTTATGACATAATAAAAATGTTACCTTAAGGATTACTTAACACATACTACAAATGTTATAGCAGAGGCAGGCACAAGGGGCAAAGAAAACAAACATGAGCAGGCCAGGGACGGGTCCTGGAGTTTATGTCCCAGAGGGAACAGCATAGTATATTAAAAAAGGGAATGCAGAAAAAAGGGGGAATGCAAGAGTTCAGGATTACTAATCAGTAGATTAATGAATGAGACAACCAACAGTGAACACAAGTAAAGCAATAATGAATCTTGCAGAGCACGTGTTTAATTAATGAAGCATTCTTGAACAGAAATATTGGCTTTAAAAAGATGCCAGTTCATTTGAGGTCAATCCACTGCCCTCTTTCCCCTTTTCACTGCTGCTGCTCTGAAAGACATTTATGTGACTGCTTCACAGAGGAAACAGACTATGGATCTAGGGACTGATGAGAGGCCACATTTTAACTCCTCTGTGAGGTCTCCACCTCCTGCCTTACCTCTTTTCCCTCCCCACTCTTATCTCATCATCAGTCAGAGCATCCATGCGCACAGATGTGTCACACTCTCTAGATCTCTCAGTCATGCTGCTTCTGGGAGTCCTTGTCTCCTCTCTGTCCATTGATGAAAGAGCAGCTACCTCCTGATCCTCTAAGACTCAGCCCACAAGTCACTTTCTCCACAAAGCCTCCCCTTTCCCCAGTCTACAGGTGCCCAAAGTGATTCATGTCCAGAAACAGACCCCAGAATTCACTGTTAACCAAGTGCCAAGAACTGAGCTAAGAGCTTTATACATACCAGCTCACTTAATCCTTCCCAGTGACTCTATGAGACAGGTACTGTTACTATCCCCATGTTAGAGAAGTGGAAACGTGTTTGGGAAAGTTAAAGCTATACAGCCAGGAAACAGTGAGGTCAAGATTAGAATACAGAGCAATCCAACTACAATGCTCATCTATGTTGACAACACCGTAAGTAATGTGTCTGTCCCTTCATGTGTTCCACACCTCAGGTTATCTGCAGAAGCAGAGTTAAGAAGTGCTAATGTCGTCTTGGAGAACCACAACTCAGATTCCCAATTCCAGTGGTAGGCAGAGGTGAGCCATCACATGGACCATCAGTGGAGGAGTTACTAAGACATCAGACATCCCTAGCCAAGACCTATTCCGGGGAAACTGGAGTAAGGAAGGAGATACAATTATGGTAGGGGGAAGAGAGAAGGGAAGAAGGCTAGTACGGAAAACACAAAAACTGATGAGAATGAAGGTAAGAATAAGTTATTAATTTATTTAGAGTCAGGGTCTTACTCTGTCACTCAGGCTGGAGTGCAATGGCATATTCATGGCTCACTGCTGTCTCCAACTCCCAGGCTCAAACAATCCTCCTTCCAGGTAGCTGAGACCACTTGCATGAACTACCATAACCAGATAATAATTTTTATTTTTTGTAGAGACAGGGTCTTACTAGCCCAGACTGGTCTTGAACTCCTGGTCTCAAGAGATACTCTCGTCTCGGCCTTCCAAAGCTCTGGGATTACAGGCATAAGCCTGAGCCTGGCCCAGAACAAGCAATATATCAAATTCATCATAAGGCCACAATGCAACACAAGAGCTTGTAGGTCATGTTTCAGTTGTCTTTACAGTAAGCAGTTATGCCATCAGTAACACTCTGCAGAATTAACACCATGTGCTACAGTCATTGCATGGCAATAGGCTAATATAAACCAAACATCAGCTAGCCTATTTAAATTTAATGTTAGAAATTAGCCCACTGTGAAATATAAGTGAGACACATAGAAACAGGGTGATAGACAAGAGAGAAGGGGAATATGAGAGACCAAATACAAAAGTATACATGTTACTCACTTGCTTGCATTATGATTAAAAGATCTACAGAGGATCTTTTAGCAACAATGACTAAGTACAAACACAACTGTGTGTGTGTGTGTGTGTGTGTATGTGTGTGTGTGTGTATTAGGCAGTTCCAGAGAACACTGTTAATACCAAGAAGAAAAGGAAAAAAATAATAAAACATGAAAGACAGGCAACTTCTATTTCTTTTTCTCTTTTTAGAAAATGATGTGAACGTTTGAGCAAAGTATGTTCCAGTTGTGATGAAAGGCCAACCTAAACAAGGCATGAGGTGATCCTTTTAAAAATCCAATAAAAAAGTTCATTTCAAACTTTTAATGTACAAGGGAAGTGTGCTATATGATGAAATGCTTTTTTAAAAAAACAAAACAAAAAAATCCCCTTCTTTCTTATTTTGGAGAAAAGCTTGAGCCCAGGAGTTTGAGACCAGCCTGGGTAACATGTGAGATCCCACCTCTATAAAAACAAAAACAAAAAATTAGCCAGGCATGGTGGTAGAGCCTGAGCCCAGAAGTTGGAGACTGAGGTGAGCCATGATCATGTCACTGAACTCCAGCCTGGGTGACAGAGTGATTAAAAAAAAAAAAAGTCCCCTCCTCACTTATCTTGACAATTTCAGTTTTGTTGCTTGGGATCTACATACTCAAAATCTGCACAGCCTGATAATGTCCTGAAAAATAAGGTACATGGTTGGCAGGCAGAATTATATAACCAGTTGCCTTAATTTCTGAATGGCCGCAAAGTACTGGAGTCCTTTCCTCAGGCTTGGAAAATAGCCAAGAGAGAAAAGATGGCTGTCCTTAGAAATTCTAGTCATTTGTCCAGGTGATAAAGCATTCAGACATATCAATAAGTCTACAAGTACTTTGAAAAGCAACTAATGAGGTACTTCGAGTCACAGGAAGATCAAACTATCAAGGCAATTTAATGTTCATCAATGTCAGGATAAATAGGCCAAGGGAATAGAATAGCTATAATCAACTTTGCTTTCTGAAACTTTTATAGTACCCCACATGACAAGGCTCATGCATATTCCAGTTAGAGGGTCAACATGTGGCTTGAAAGAGTTGCTGTTTTAACAATAGCACTGACAGCACAGAGTTTCTAAGGAAACAATCCTGGGGTCACTGAAAATCTGTCTTGATGTAATGATGACAGTGGTGGTGGCAACAATGAGTACATGTCTCATTTCATTTGATGATGGTTTCACTTTATGATCCTATTTGTGCCTCACAACCAACCACAACCTTGCCCTCCAGGAGCTCACAGTTGAACTGCCACTGTCATCCTGAAAACACAAGCTGAGAAACATCAGGTGACTTGCAGCCAAATCACACCCTACTTGTAAGTGGCAGCACTGGGACTTTTAACTCAGATGGCCTGTCCCTAAATCTAGTCTTTCCTAAGCTATCACACCTTTTTGCTTTTGATGAGTCATATCAGAAATGGGGAAATCACAGCGGGATGCAGTGGCTCATGCCTGTAATCCCAGCACTTTGGTAGGCTGAGGAGGGAGAGACAATATAGCGAGACCTCATCTCTATTAAAAAAAAAATCTTAACATTAAAAATTTAAAAAAAATTTTTTTTGAGTCAGAGTCTCACTCTGTCACCCAGGCTGGAGTGCAGTGACATACTTACGGCCACTACAGCCTTGTCCCACTGGGCTCAGGCAATCCTTCCGCCTCAGCCTTCCAAGTAGCTGGAACTGAACTACAGGTGTGAGCCCAGCTAATTTTTTAAAAAAATTGATTGTAGAGATGAGGTCTCGTCAAGTTCTCCAGGCTCATCTCGAACCCCAGGACTCTGGCAATCTTCTTATCTCCACCTCCCAAAGTGCTGGGATTATAGGTGTGAGTCACCAGACCCAGCCAAAAAAAACTTTTTTTAATGGAAGAATCACACTGGCACAAAGCTAAAATTGGTAAATTCTGTACTCTGGAAAACAAGAGTAAAATAGACTCCAAATTGTTGGAAAAATTATCCTAAAAACATTCAACAAGGTCTAGCGCAGAGTATTATGTCTACATCAAAATAAGTAACAAGGTAGAACAGTCTGACCATGTAAATATAATAGTGTCCTAGAGCAAGTCTCTCTCATGAACTGATAAATCAGAAATGTGAAGAGGTAATAATTGAAAATATTAAAGAAATAGCCACATACAAGGTCATAAAGTTTTCTTTTCTTTTTTTAAGAGATAGAGTCTTGCTCTGTCACCCACGTTGGAATGTAGAGGCAAATTATGGCTCACTACAGCCTCGAACTCCTGGGCTTAAGTGATCCTCCCACTTCAGCCTCCTGAGTAGCTGGGACTACAGGCATGCACCACAATGCCTGCCTAATTTTTTCATTTTTTTGTAGAGATGGGGTCTTACTATGTTGCCCAGATAGTTCATGGACTCCTAGTCCCAAGCAATCCTCAGTCTCCCAAAGTGCGGGGATTATAGGCCTCTTTCTTCTTTCACTGTAATTGTCAAGAGTCTGTTTTAGCTACCATACTTAAGAATGAACATGGAGAAACCAGAGACATTTCAATGAAGAATGTTGGGTGGATATGGTCACAATGAGTTGGCATGGGTCACAGGCAAGGGCAGTCAAGGCTAAAGTCGGATCACCCCCAAGAGATTACAGATAGTTCCTCTTCCTAAGTCCCCCCACTGCCCTGTATCTTTCCTCCCTGAGACTTGTTGTTAAACTTCCATTCTGTGAGTCTTAGTTATCTTTAATAAATCCTTTATTTGCTTGTTAGCTAAAGTCAGTCTCTGTTGCTTTCACTCAATGGATACACCATCGCTCACCAATTTATTAAAAACTAATTATATCAGCTAACATTTATTAATTACCATGTGCCAGAAACTGCTTAAAAGCTTCATATGTATTATCTCTTTAGTATTCACAATAATCCTAAAAAGGGGGGTATGATTGTCTTTTTCTAGAAGAGGCATCACCTCAGTTTTCCGTGAGGACTTTCAAGTCTTCCCAAAGCTTGTTGCTTTTTCCTTCACATGGGTTTTAATACTTCCACCAGAAACATTCTGTACATTTCAATGATTTGTTGATAGGCTGACCACCCCCTCACACACACTGTATTAGACTGTGAGCTCCTTGAGGCAAAGACAGCATACTACTTAGCACACATCAGTGGAATGAATCAATATGCAACTGTCTGCCATAATTTCCTTTTATAGTATTGATGTTCACACACTTTGACAAATTTCAGGAAAGCTCCCTGAGTACAAGGATTTGGGGAGGGGCTAAGCAAATCTGTGTACCTGCTGTTGCCATTTTCATGGTTTTCAAACACAGTGGTTCACGCCTGTAATCCCAGTACTTTGGGAGGCCGAGGCAAGAGGATTGCCTGAGCCCAGAGGTTTGAGACCAGCCCGGGCAACTTGGCGAGACCTCAACTCTAAAATAAATTTAAAAAATTGACCAGCATGGTGGTGCACATCTGTAGTTCCAGGTACTTAGAAGGCTGAGGCAGAAGGATCGCTTGAGCCCAACAGATTGAGGCTGCAGTAGCCATGAGCGTGCTACTGCCCTCCAGCCAGGACAACAGAGTGAGACTCTGACTTTAAAAAAAAAAAAAAACCCAGAAGTACTGATCATAAAGTTGGGGAAAGACCAGAGGAATACCAGAGAAGGCTGCTGCAAGAGATGTAAGGAACAAATGTGACAACAGGAATCAAGAGAAAGGAATGCTGTCAAGAGAAAGGTCTCTATCAAGATCAACAGGATTTAATTAAGTGGATGTAGAAGAAAAAGGGGAGGCCATGACTTGCACATGATCAGGCCTCACAGAAGAAAGTGAAAAGAGCTGAAGATAGAATGCAACAATTACATGCGATCATACACTGATGACTTTCTGACCATGGCAGCACCGGAGTAGACAACCAGTCTTGTATGATTTGAGCAATCACTGTGCCCTTAATGTCGTCTATGTTGTGGTAATGGAAAATCTTACTTGGATAAAATGTAATACGAGCAAGATGTCTATTTAGTTTGAGTCTGGCAGGAGTCTCCAGTGGAACGGGGTACAACACACCAGGGCCTAGGAGCCCGAGCCTCTTTTCCAGTAACTTGTTCACTCCATGTCAGTATATATCATTCCTGTGAGTCCTCTGCATTCTATCTGCAGTCATGAGGTAAGAT
This sequence comes from Tarsius wallacei, assembly GCA_963574415.1. Taxonomy (NCBI): domain Eukaryota; kingdom Metazoa; phylum Chordata; class Mammalia; order Primates; family Tarsiidae; genus Tarsius; species Tarsius wallacei. Next base: position 30,572 of record CAUYQG010242760.1, read on the forward strand.
TACTGTCAGCACAAAGATGTTGACACACTCAGCTTCCAGAGACACTTGTAGGTTCCTAATTGCACCCCAAGTCTCATGACTGCATTTATGAGTGTAGAAAAGCTGCAGGCCAACTTTGCTTTTTTAATGATTTTCTATTAAATTTCAGCAGACTGGGTACAATGGAAAACTACAGGATGCTTGTTCGGCACACTACCGACCATCTCAAATGCACAAACACAAGCTAAACAGGTGAATACAGATAGTTCACAAGCTAGTGAGTTCTTTGTTAATGGAGCTGCGGTACTGCCACTTGCCGTGGATGCTGAGGACCCAGACAACCTAGAGGACCCAAAGGCAACATTGAGATCACAGACCCCAGGCCTCTCCCACTCCATAAAACAGATATCAATAAAATAGATACCATGCCACCTGGATGGAACTTTTTCTCAGAGGATCCAAAATTCAGTTCCTTCCTAATCTTCAGGTTCCTAGCCCCTACATCTAACAGCCTGTTCTCTCCTTCTCCATGATGAAAAGTGCAAGAAGTGGGGTCACCCTAATGAACCAAATCACACAAATTAACTGGTGCTGTCATTTTCACACAAATAACCTGCTGCTGCCATTTTCACGGTTTTCAAACACAGTGGTTCACGCCTGTAATCCCAGCACTTTGGGAGGACGAGGCAAGAGGATTGCCTGAGCCCAGAGGTTCGAGACCAGCCTGGGCAACTTGGTGAGACCTCATCTCCACAATAACTAAAAAAATTAGCCAGCATGGTGGCGCACAACTGTAGTTCCAGGTACTTGGAAGGCTGAGGCAGAAGGATCGCCTAAGCCCAACAGGTTGAGGCTGCAGTAGCCATGAGTGTGCTATACCCCAAAACAGTAAAGCAGACATATTCATTGTTTTCTATGGGTCACAGAATGCTTGTCTTTTACTGTTGTGTCCCTTCTGCTTACTGTGCAGAACTGTACAATTTCCAAAACACCTACCCAGTGGTCACCCAAGAAAGAGGCTGTTCCCTGCCATAGAGATGAGGCAGCAAGGGCTCAGAAGGTCAGTGACTCATCCAGTGGTCACTTGGTTAACAAATAGTCAAGATGTTCACAGAAACAAGGTCCTTCTGACTCCTAGTCTAATGTTCTTTTGTTTTAAGGTTCAAACAGAATTGCCATTCAGCTGATAGCTTGTAGAATCCTGTAGAAGTATCCTAGGGTTGAGCTGGATCCTGGACAGAAGTGATATGATCATTCTCACTCAAGTGGTGAGGAAGCAAAGGGTGAAACAAGGAGTAAGGTTCAGATATCCCCTAAAATGGAACTGACACTTGGGCCTTGTGTCAAGTGGCCCCATCTCTATAGGGTAATTCTCTTTTCTGCTCTCTTTTTTCAGTAAATATTCTGGAGTGCAGTAGCACAATCACCACTGCAGCCTCGAACTTCTGGGCTTAAGTGATCCTCCCACCTCAGTCTCCCGAGTAGCTAGGACTACAGGTGCACACCATTACAATGGCCTTTTTATTTTTTTGTTGATATAGATTCTCGCTATGCTGCCCAGGCTGGTCTCAAACTCCTGGTTTAAAGCGATACTCCCACCTCAACCTCCCAAAGTCCTGGGATTACAGACGTGAGCCACCGTGGCTGGCTAGCAAAATAATCTTCAAAGGGTATTCCAAAGGAAAGAGGAAAAACTTGGTTAGAATGCTGTAAATGTTAGGGAGATGCTCTCTTTGGTGATATGCATTCACGTCCCAACTCAGGCCTAAGAAATGAACTGAAATCTAAGTAACTTTTGGGCCCTAACAGCCCCATTTCTCCACATTGTGACTTTGGAAGACAAACCACTCTGCGTCTCAATTTTTCCATCAAAACTATGCAAAATTGCCTTACCTTTTCCTTTTTATATTAACATGGGATATTAAAATGCTTAATAATAAGTAAAATAATAGTAGCAAACATCTATTTCATGCTCAGGCAATGTTCAAAGAGCCTCACATGTGATCTCATTTCCCCTCACAATGCTATAAGATGTGAGGTGGGTCCCACAGTTACCCCTACTTTACAGAGAGGAAACAAGCACAGAGAAGAAACTGACACAGAGATTTTGTCCAAGATCACACAGCTAGGGCAGGATCTAAGCCCAAGATGTCTGCCTTCTGTGCCTGAGCACATTCAACTACTCTGTGAAACTGCTTGGAAAGGAAGTTCCAATCCAAACCAATCCCCTACTTGGAGATGAGGGCCTGAAGATCTCTGACCCTACCCTCAGCACCTGAGGGCTTGCCTACTCTCCTGGTCCATCTTCCCATCACACTCAGCTCTGCTCTGGGACAACTTCCCTTGAAAGTCTGCGAAAGACCAAAACAAAACAGCATGTGAATTCATATCCTATTTCTTTGTCTATCTCATGTGGGTGTGAACCTAGAACAGATTTAACTTCTCTTCCAGGCATAAACTAGACTATAAAGCCCATACAATCACTTATTCTCTCCTGACAGTATTTAGGGATTAGCATGTGGTAAGACACAAAAACGTTCCTTGAAAAAAAATAAATGAATGAATGAAGCAATCCTTATTAAAACCATACAAATTAATAATGCTACTGGACCTAGAGGAAAGAAATTTAGGGGGCACACCTCATCAACAAGGGTACCTGCACAATGAATATTTGTATACCTGACCCTGAATTACACCTCAAAATTTTAAAATAAAAAATTTAAAGGTGAAAAAAAAGAAATTTAATAATGCCTTTGTTAAATGTATATTCAGTACTAACCGTGCATGAAGCGCTGTTCTAGAAGATGAGGCCACAGTAGTAAACAAAAGACAACTCCTGAACTCCTGGAGATTACACTCTTGAAAGGGGAAGAAGGGATACAATAAGCAAAATAAATAAAAAATATAGAGCATTAGATGGTAATTTAGTGCTATCACCCAAATCCTGTCATTCAAGGTCCCTAAAATGAGAATGACCCAATGCTGCGTATGGTGTATAATGTGCAGACAGGCTGGGAGCCTGCTGCTGCTAGAAGCCGGCGAGCACTGATGTGGAGCCAGGAGAAACCACTCAGGGACAGAAGCAGAAACATTTGCTGGTGGCTTTACTATGAATTCCTGGAGGACAAAGGCCATGCTTTGGTCTCTTCTGTACCCCCAGAACAATGCCTATTATAAAAGGGTACTGAGTGAACTCTTCATGATGGGGTAGAGCGTGGGGACTGTGAGGGAAGGAGGATGAGAAGGACAGGCCTCCATATGCATCTCTCTGCATGCACCACCATGCTGAGCGAGAAAGGATCAAGGGGATGGGTGAGGATACTTGATCAAGAAAGTACTCAGAATATGCTTCACCTATTTCTGGCAGTTATTCCAATACCTATGTTAATTTTGGAAAGGATTATCTTGACTTCATTCTCCTCTTCCCCTGGAGCCTCTGGCAATGCAACAAAACTACTGTTAAATCAAGAAGTATATCCTGTGTCCTTACAATGTGCCTTGCTCTGTGCTGGATCGTGAGGTGGTTTCTCAAGGGTGACTCATGATTCCAGCACGTAAGAAATTTACAATGCTACTGGTCAAGTAAGACACAAATATAAATCTAGGATGATTAGTGAAGATTAGGAGGGAATCAGTAGAATGGACAGGCAGAGACTGGAAGAAAAGTTCTGCAGGCAGAAAAGATAATAAGATGATGGTGAATCACAGAGAGCCTTAAAGACTGGCTAAGGGGTATGGTGCACATCTAGCAGGCACTGAGGAGTCATTGTGGGTTTCTGTGTAATGAGTAATCCAAAGTAAGTAGTGTTTAGGAAGATGAGCCAGGCTGTTGAATAATTTGCAGAATGAATCTGAGCTGAAGAAAGTCAAGAGTCAGAAGGACCAGTGAAGCAGTCAACAGTGAGCACAGATGAGAGGTCAGGACTGCAACTGAGTATCAAGAGGACAGCTGAAGCCCTGATAGTTGTTCTAAAGAAGGGCTCCTTGTAGTTTCTCCAAGTCCTTTAAGAACTAGGTATGTCATATTTGCAGCAAGGACTGCTGACACTCAGAAAGACCAGCTAAACAAAGGGCAGCTGACGTGGAGAAATTAGGTCCCTCCATTCCAGTTGGATCCCTTCGGCTCTAACCCACCCCACAGGGTCACTCACCCAGCATTTGGGGAAATGAGGGGAGAAAAGAGTATGACAATTGCCTCACCAATGGATCCAGACATATTCACAGCATACTCAGGGCAGCTCCAATAAACGTCTGGCCTGACTGTATCCTGTGACCTTAGTCTCCAAAACTTTTTCACATAGGCACCCAAATCTTGGTGGAGCCACTGCCTGGCAGTACCCGGTGCAAGGTTAAACCCACAGCTGTCTACCCCGTGGCAGGATGTGGGGTAGGGGCATCATCAACCTTGTTTCACCTCAAGAGCTCCTCACAGTGCCAGTGCATCTTACCATTGCAACCACTCCTTTTTCTGAAGACACTAGTTATAGAAAGTTCCTGTTAAATGCAAATGTTATCTGGGACTATTAAAACATTATCCTGTTAGCATTCACTAACAATTAGTATGAATTAGTTTGTCAGGAAAGGTTGCAGTACAGAGCTGATTCTAAGAAAATGGTGTTAGGAACAGACTCTGAGTTCACTCACTCACCTTCCATTCACGAAGCATGATGCTAGATCTTGGAATGCTGATCTTAGCAGAAAAGGACTAAAGGAGGTCTGTAAGAGAGGAAGCTTTTCCCATGCAAAATGGAGAGTATGTGTAGCAGCTCTGAGAACAGCAAAGACAGTAGCATCATATAAGGAAAAGGGCAAATAGTATGACTCAAAAGAAGTGAGTTTTAGTCTCTGCTCTGCTACTATTTTTTTTTTTTTTTTTTGAGTTGGAGTCTCACTCTTGTTGCCCAGGCTGGAGTGCAGTGGCATGCTCACAACCACGGCAGCCTCAACTTGCTGTGTTCAGGTGATCTTTCTGCCTCAGTTTGTTTTTTTACTCTGTTGCCCAGACTTCAGTGCAGTGGCGCAATCATAACTCACTGCAGGCTCAAATTCCTGGGCTCTCAAATGACCCTTCCACCTCAGCTTCCTGAGTAGCTGGGACTACAGGTGTGTACCACCATGGCTGGTTAATTTTTATTTTATTTTTATTTTGTAGAGATGAGGGTCTCACTAAGTTGCTTAAGCTGGTCTTAAACTTCTGGGTTCAAGCAGTTCTCCCGCCTTGGCCTCCCAAAGTGCTGAGATTACAGGTGTGAGCCACCATGCCTGGCCTTCTGCTACTTTAAGTGACACTGACAAGCCATTTTCCTTGCAGGACTAAGTGTCCTCACTTGGAAAGGACTGAATTAGGATCACCTTTGTGGCTGCCAAGCTTCTAGGAGCTTGCCGGCCACTGAAGTGATTAGGAGAGAGATGGCACAAAATGTAAACACTGTCTCCTTTGCAATTCTGACCAGCTAAGGCTAGCCCTGGTTTGGCATCCTGCCATCAGCCAGGGTGGTCTGAATTTCTTTTACACAGTCCCTGAGGGTCAAAGAGATCAGCAAGTGGGATTCTTCCGACATCCACATCCAGGCACTGCTTCCGCCAGACACCCCTAGTATGTAGTGAACCTCACATTTGTCTCCAAACCGCTCTAGTCTCTTCTGGGCCCTTTGAGTCAAGACATTAGGGGCACAGCCAGTTCTTCCAGTGCTACAGAGTGAGAGAGGCCTGGAAAACAAGTATGAAGTCTTGCAAACTGCTGTTTACTCTTGTAAAATCTGCCCTTGGTTAGAAAATTTTTATCCCATAGATTTTTTTTTTTCCAAGCAGGAAGGGCCCTCAGAAATAAAGTGGTCCAGGCTCTTCACCTGAGCCTGCTGGTGAATTGTGGAACCAAGCCGAATTCCCTACTTTTCAGGGCCCAAAACTAGTGAGAAGTTTTTCAACTCTTCCATATTCTCCTTCCTATAGAGGAAGGCTCTGCTTTGGCAGGCGACTTTGGGACCTAAACTACAGCAGACAATAAACACCTTCGGTCTCTGAAACAGAAGTTCATAAATATCTGTACTCAAATGCCTAAGACAACAGGGTTCATTTGAAATCCAAAAAATATTAGCAAAAGAGCATGGGACAGGGATGAAAAGGAGTAGAGTGGGAGACACTCAGAAGGCTACGCAGTGCTTATAGGAATATCTCCTGCCCCATAACTACACACACACCACAAGCCAGCTGACTGCCCAAAGTCTAAAAAAGGGGCAACACACAGTTTACACCTTTTATTATTCTGATAGAAATTTCTCTCCTGGGAGCAGGAAGGGGTCAAAAGTCCAACACCAAAAATATATATCTTTATAAGTCATGGGCAAAGAAACATTACGGCAGACAGTTATTAAAAAAAAAAAAAAAAAAAAAAGCCACAGTGAACACCAGAGTAGGAGGTGTTAGAAAACTCACTCCAAGTAATTTATTCACTGGGAACCACAAAGGGCTTTCCCAAGAACAGCAAAAACACCATTAACTTCTCCAGTACCCTCCTTTCAAAGGGCTCCAAACACTTCACACATATCATTTAAAATTGTCCTCAAAGGCTCCAAAATAAGGGGTTACTATTTCCCCAGGTACAGATGGAAAAACTAAAGCATTTATGCCCACCCTGCTCTGCCCAAGTCATTCTAACAGATTCAGCCAATATCAACTGAGTGCCTGCTACGCGCTTGACCTACGCCAGGCAGAACAGGAGATAGAAAGATGAACGTTAGGATCTCCATCCCCAGAAAGCCAGAAAAGCCAGAATCCAGTGGCATGTGACAGATGCGTCCAAAAATCCTTTCAAAATATGGCAGCTTATGCTAGGTGCTATTGAAAAAGTCCAAATACAGTACCCTGATAGCTCCCATTTATCAAGTACCTAATATGTGCCAGGCACTGTGCTAAGTCATAGGCTTAAGTCACACAGCTATGTGTGACTTACAGAGGAAGGAGTGGAGATAGTGAGAAGTAAGAGGCTTGGTAGGGTCTCAAGGCAACATTGTGGCAGATCAGGGATTAAAATTCATGTCTGCCTGGGTCCAAAGTCCATATGATGGGAGGTAACTTTGGGAAACTAGTCACTGGCTTCCTGACTTTTTAGCACTGAATGTCCACGTTAGAGGGACAGCAGAACACACAGGGGCCCTCACTAGATTCTGGAGGCATGGCATATTTCCCTGGCCCAGAATTGCATATGCAAGTACTAATGTGGATTTGTCATTATAGAGACAGCTCCTGCAGGTCCAGAAGCCAAAGACAGGTGTGGCTTCCAAAAGGGAACAGAGCTCTTTCTAGGCAAAGAGCCCTTCTTGTTCCTTGGATGGGCACAAGGAACTGAAAGTGGATCAAGACCAAAGGGTATGAGATCCTCTGGCTGACTTTAAAAGAAGGTCCATGGCCTGCAGGACAGGCATGGTAGTCCCGGTATACCTGCAGCACAACAGAAGGAGCCCTCTGCTGGAGAAGGGCATGGCCTGTTGACAGCTCTGCAGAGCTCACCTGCAGCAGCAAGCTCTGCCTCTTTTGCCAAAGCTCCATTTTGAGGCCAAGGAAGAAAGTGCCAGACTTGGAGAAAGGAGAGCTCACGGGGCAGCAAGCCACAATCCCAGACCAGACAGGTTACAGAGAACATGGCCAGTTCTGGGGAATGCCTAGGTCTTAGTGAGGGCGGGGTTAGTATTAATAAATAGTTCTATTTTAAACCCATGGAACATGAAACAGATGGGAGGAGAAGGTCCTCCAAACTCGGGAGCAAAGCTGAGTCTGGAACTAAGACGCCTAATCTCAGCCCAGTATTCTTCCCATTTAACTCACGGCATCCTTCTGTAATTGTTTCAAATCTTCATTTCAACCTGACAAAACAGCAAACATCCTTTGATGGAGCCAGGTACCTCTATGTATTATTATCTTATTTAACATAAGCAGTTACCTCCCATCATATGAACTTTGGACCCAGGCAGACATGGATTTTAATCCCTGGTCTGCCACAATGTTGCCTTGAGACCCTGCCAAGTCTCTTACTTCTCACTGTCTCCACTCCTTCCTCTATAAGTCACACATAGCTATGTGACTTAAGTCCATAACTCAGCACAGTGCCTGGCACATATTAGGTACTTGATAAATGGGAGCTTTCAGGGTGCTGTATCTGGACTTTTTCAATGTGTTCCTATTGATTGTGCTCCGATCAATGGATAGGTTAGTTCATTAGTTCACGTGTTCACTATTATCTCTATGCTACCTACTTTCAAAAAAAGGTTCAAATTGGTTTATAACAAAAGGCATGTGTTATGGCCAAAAGAGCAAAGTTTGTGCCTTTTTTTTTTTTTTTTTGGAAAAAGCAGGATCTATTGAGAACACAAAAAAAGCTCCCACAGTGGGAGGGAACCCGAAGGGGTTGCCCCAAGCTTGTGGTTTTTTGAGCAAAGATTTTAAAATCAGATCTGGGCTTGTAACTTACTATGGTGTCCACAGCCTTCAGTTTTCCTGCCCCTCAGGTTCTCCTCAGGTATAATATGGGGACACTCTCAACTTTATCATAAAGTGATTTGTAAGGATGAAACGAGATGATGTCTGCAAAATGCCTGGCATAGAGTTTCGCCATAGTTTGCATCTCAACCAAAATAAAAGAAGAGAGCTAAAGAATAAAGTGTGTTGGGGGAGAAAGGGGATAATGAATGATTATATCAAAATATCCAAATAAGGGAAGCTCTGTATTTTCTGGCAGTCACGACAAAAGGAAAGCAGGATTGCTGTGTCATTCTCATTGTTTAATAAAAGGAAGCATATATACCATCATGACAGAGAAATCTCTTAATTCTCAATGCAGAGAGGCGCACATCAACAAGCGTGAATGTGTTTATTACACATATACACATGATTATGCCATTCCCCTCTCCAAAAAGAACAGGGCAAATGGCTCTCCGGAGTCCTGATGCCCCTGACACACACTTGTGCTATGTACAGTGAAGTACTTCAAGAGTTAAAACATTTTTGTGCCAATATTTTAAGAGTGCAGAAGGTTCCAAATTACATGTAAAATAAACAATGCCAGACTGTGAAAACTCTTGGCTGCAACGTTCTCTGATGTTAACAAGAGTTTCTTTATTACTGTAACCTTTCAGAAGTGAATAAAAATTATTTCTCTGCCCTAGTTTTGCCCTCCAGTAAAAGGGAAGAGAACAGTGACCATGGAAAGAGCTGTACAATGACCTCTCATGAAGGTTGGGGGCTGAAAAGGGGGCTGTTGAAAACACAAAGCCTTCTATAAATGCTTCTAGTCAAAGGTTAGAAATGTAGGTTGTGCTATGCTGATAATACTGAAATTTTTTAATTTAAACATTCTAATATTTTACAAAACCAAAAGCCTTCGAGGGACAAGCCCAAATTGAGCTGGTGCTCTGGAGAAAACCCAAATCCTGACCAAGACTCCTCAACCATTCAGGGAACTCCCTTACTCAGAAATTGACTTTGAAACACCCTTAAAAAAACAGGGAAGAAGATCTATGTGTGGTCAGTACTTCAGAAAAAATATGGTATTCTGAAGACCCTTGAGTTGATGAGTCTATAAATAAAAGACACACAGAAGGATCTCAAAATGGAGCTCGTTCCGATAACGAGAATTTGCTTTCACTAAACGAAGCCGAAAGTTGTCTGCCCTCTCACATGACTCTACGACTTTATCCACGGTGTTCCTCTGCCCAGAATTATCTTCTTGGGTCTAACAAACACGTACTTATCTGAAAATATTTAACCTAAGTGTCATCTACCTGAAGCTTTTCTCCTCTGGGCATTCTCAGCAATTTTTAAACATTATAATTTCTTACTATTGTAATTATCTGTTTATATGTTTGTTTTCTCCTACTAGACTAGGGAATCACGGACAATGTCTTAATCATTTTTGTATCTCCAGTGCTTAGCATAGTACCTGGAAGCTAGCAAGCCACAATAAAATGGATGAATAGATGAGTAAAACCTTGTTTGTGTCTGGGAACAGAAATAAGACAGAGAATGATGAACTGCTAAAAAAAACAGAACACAAGCTCTGGGATTTAACACAAGGCTAGCTTTTCAGACTTTCAGAGTGGTAGAATGTTAAGTCTGGAAGAGAATGTAGAAGTCATCTAATTCTCCTCCCCAGAGAGGTGAGGTGATTTGACTTACTCAAGCTTACCCAAAGAGTGGCCAGAACGCCTTCCATCATACTACACTGTTCCTTCTTATTACTGTCTAAAATTGTGAGTAAAATATGCAGTGTTTAATACTACATATTGTGATAATGTTGTTTCATTACAAACAAATGCATAAAAGATGATATCGGAATTCCTCAGAAAGTTAACATAGGGTCACCATATATGACCCAACAGCTCCCACTCCTAGGTATATCCTCAAGAGAATGAAAAAGATATGTTCACACAAAAACTTGTATATGAATGTTCAAAGAGTGGAAACAACCTGAATGTTGAGGAATTGATGAACAAATAAAATGTGGTAATTCACCCAAGACTATCCACAAGAAGGAATGAAGTACTGAAATATGCTACAACATACATGAACCTTGAAAACATGCTAAGGGAAAGGAGCCAAACATAAAAGTCTGCATATTATATAATTCCATTTATAATTTATACAAAATGCCCCAAATAGACATATCTATAAATACAGAATGTAAAGTAGTGGCTTCTAGGGACTGGGGGCAGTGAGGATGGGGAGTGATTGCTAATGGGCATGGGGTTTCTTTCTGAGATGATGAAAACATTCTGGAATAAGACAGTGGTGATAGATGCATAACATTGTGAATTAACTAAAAAGCGCATTTAAAATGCTAAATTTCATGGTATATAAATTATATCTTCATTTTTACAAACGGAAAAATGGAATCTCTGTCCTCTAGGAGTGAACAATCTAACTGGAGGAGCTAGACTGATGTACTGAGATGCTTAAGACTAATAGGTTCAGCACTACATGACAAGTGAATATTATGGAGGTTAGAGGAAGAGGAAAACAATACATGGGTTAAAAATCTTAAGGCTAATGTGAAAGCCATAGTTTTTAGTAAAAATGACCTATTTAGGCAGTATAGAGTAGTCATTAAAAGCATGGGCTCGGCCAGACACAGTGGCTCATGCCTGTAATTCCAGCACTTTGGGAGACCGAGGTGAAGGACTGCCTAAGCCCATGGGTTCGAGACCAGTCTGGGCAACTTGGCAAGACCTCATCTCTACAATAAATCCCAAAAAAAGAGCATGGACTCTAGAGTACAAAAGGTTTGGGTTCCAACCCAAGCTTTAGTATCTACAGTGTAAGTCGTAAGCCTGGTTAAGTTTCCTAACTCGTGTAGGCTCAATAATGGTCTCCCAAAAGATGTCCACATCCTAATTCCTGGAACCTGTGACTATTATCTGATATGGCAAAAAGGGACTTTGAGGCTGTGATTAAATCAAGACTCTTGAGATGGGGGAGGAACCTGGATCATCCAGGCAGACCCTAAATGCATCACACTATCCTTACAAGAGACAGGCAGAGGGAGATCAGACCCAGACAAAAAAGGAGAAGGCAACATGACCACCGAAAGAGACTGGAATGATGCAGCCATAAGTCAAGAAAGAAATGCTGGCAGCCACAAGGAGCTGGAAGGGGTCAGATTCTCCCCTAGGACCTCCAGAAGGAGCACAGCCCTGTCAACACCTTGATTTTGGCCTGTGAAAATGATTTCTGGCCTCCAGAACTAAAGGAGAATTGCTGCTGTTAATGAAAATAGCCTGGTATTGGTACAAGAACAGGCATATGGATCAATGGAACAGGAGAGATTCCAGAAGCAAAGTTTCAGTTTCTCAATCAACTTATCTTTGACAAAGCCTCCAACAACAACCACTGGGGAGCGAAAAACCTATTCAGTACACGGTGCTGGGAAAACTGGCTGATCACATGCAGAAGATTGAAACAGGACCCCTACATATCACCATATACAAAAATTAACTCTAAATGGATCAAACACCTAAATGTAAAATCTCAAACTATAAGAATCTTAGAAAATGAAGGAGACACCCTTATGGAAATCGGTACTGGCAACCAATTCCTGATCAAAACCCCAAGTGCCCATACCATAAGAGGTAAGATAGACAAGTGGGACTTCACCCAACTGACAAGCTTCTGCAAAGCAAAAGAAACCATCAAGAGAGTGAGAGACAGCCCACAGAATGGGAAAAAATATTTGCCAACTGTATATCTGACAAAGGTCTAACATCTAGGATCTACAACCAACTCAAATGTGCCGAAAGGGAAAACACAAACAGCCCCATTAAAAAGTAGGCAAAAGACATAAATAGACACTTCTCAAAAGAAGATATACGGGCAACCAATCATCAGAGAAATGCAAATCAAAACCACACTGAGATACCACCTAACCCCAATAAGAATGGCCACCATTAATAAACAACAACGGATGCTGGCGAGGATGTGGAGAAAAAGCTTCTACACTGCTGGTAGGAATGCAAACTAGTGCAACCTCTTTGGAAGTGTGGTGATTTCTGAAAGAACTAGAAATTGACCTTCCACATGAACCAGTAATCTCCCTATTGGGAATATACCCGGAGGAACTCAAGTCATTCTACCAAAAAGATACCTGCACACACATGTTTGCTGCAGCTCTATTCACAATAGCGAAAACATGAAACTGGATTTTTTAAAAAGTGGTACATATACACAATGGAATATTATGCAGCCATAAAGAAGGACAAACATACGGACTTCGCAGCAACTTGGATGGATTTAGAGTCTATCATACTCAGTGATCTATCACAGAAACAAATAACAGAGTACCATATGTTCTCACTCGTAAGTGGACCTTGAACAATTATCATAATACTATAAGAAAGGGATTGGTGGTAGAAGGAACTACCAGGGGAGTGGAGGTGGGATAGACAGTTGAAGGAAACTGCCAGGGGAGGGAGGAGCACACCTCATCAACAAGGGTACCTGCATAATGAATATTTGTATACCTAACCCTGAATTGTACCCCACATCTTTAAAATAAAGGAAAAGAAAGAAAGAAAAAAAGTGTGGTATACATCAAGAGAGTAAAAAGACAACCCACAGTATCAGAAAAAATATTTGCAAGCTATGCATCTGACAAAGGCCTAGCATCCAGGATCTACCAGGAACTCAAACAAATTGACAGGAAAAAAACCAAACAACCCCATTGAAAAATGGGCAAAGAAATTAAAACCACATTGAGATACCACCTAACTCCAGTCAGGAAGGCCATCATCAATAACTCAAAAAAACAACAGACGCTGGAGAGGATGTGGGGAAAAGGGAACACTTCTAACTGTTGTTGGGAGTGTAAACTAGTACAACCTCTGTGGAAAACAGTGTGGCGATTCCTAAAAGATCTACAAATCAATCTTCTATACGACTCTGCAATCCCCCTGCTGGGAATATACCTGGAGGAACTCAAATCACTCTATGAAAAATATACTGCACATGCATATTTACTGCAGCATTATTCACAATAGCAAAAACATGGAATCAACTGTGCTGCCCATCAAAGCTGGACTGGATTTTTTTAAAATGTGGTACATATACACAATGGAATGTTACACAGCCATAAAGAAGGACAAAATGGTGAACTCTGCAGCAACTTGGATGGACTTAGAGTCTATAATACTGAGTGATCTATCACAGAAACAAAGAATTGAGCACCACATGTTCTCACTCATAAGCAGACCTTAAAAATTATCATAATACTATAAGAAAGGGATTGGAGCTGGGCTCAGTGGCTCAGCCTGTAATCCCACGCCTTGGGAGGCTGAGGTGAGTGGACTGCCTGAGCCCGCGGGTTTGAGATCCGCCTGGGCAACTTGGCGAGACCTCATCTCTACAATAAATCAAAAATTAGCCGGGCGTGGTAGCGCGCGCCTGTAGTTCCGGCTACTCGGAAGGCTGAGGCGGAAGCATGGCCGGAGCCCAGCAGGTTGAGGCTGCGGTGGCCGGGAGCGGCCACTGCACTCCAGTCTGGGTGACGGAGTGAGACTCCAACTCAAAAATAAAATAAAATAAAATAAAAAATTTCAAAAAGAAAAAAATTTCAAAATAAATAAATTGCCGTTGTTGTAAATTACCAAGTTTGTAATTACCTTTTACAGCTGCTATGGGAAACTAATATGCCAATCTCTCTGTGTCTTAGTTTCTTCTCAGCTGTAAAATGAGAAAAGAAACACTACCTACATCACAGCTAAGATTATTATAAGATGTTATAATACCAAAGTGGTGCTTGCAGAGTGCATGGTAAAAAGAAAGTGTTCAATGAATGGTAGCTACTACTATTAGGGAACTCTTTCTGCACTATTTGGAAATCCCCAACATTCATGTGATTAGCCCATGTCCAGACCCTGCTCCTCTTAGCAAGAAGAGCAGCAAGAGCTGGCAATCAGAAAACCTGAGTTCTACTCTTCAGTCACTTTCGAACTCATATTCAACTCTTTCAGAGCCAATTTATCCACCATTAAATGACAGACTCAGACTAGGAGCAGTGGTTCGCAAGCTGGAGGGTTTGCTAACAGATTGCTGAGTTCCACTCCAAAGTTTCTGACTCAGAAGATCCAGGGTGTGACTCTGAAACCTGTATTCTTAACAAGTTCCCAAGTGATCCTGAGGTTGCTAGTCTGGGGACCACACTGTGAGAATCTCTGCATCAGACTATTTCAATGTTCCTTTCTAGTTTTAACAGTCTAAGATTCCCCAGGAAATCCAACAGATGTAGCACACAAATAATAAACAATGCTGCACCATGCTGAAATAGCTTTAAACTAAATTATTTTCCTAAGTAAGAGTGGGGGATGGGAGGGTAACTAAGAGGTACATGATAAAGACTAGTTTTAACTTTTGAACTAAGCAGAACGAGAAACCTGAAGCAATGTTGGGAACAGAAGAGGTTGTCCACTTATCCAATGTGCTGGCTCCATTTTAATTTATCTTAATCCCACCTTTCTCCCTTTTTACCAGGCCCCTCCCCCTCATGCCCTCCTCTAGAAACACATCTAGGTGTCTCCTGAATTCATTTATTGGCCTTGCCATGCACAGTATAATACCGCCTTTGTTAGTCTCCCAGACCAGCCTCTCTGAGCACAGTATTCAGTCTCGGTGTTCCTCTACTCTTAAAAAAACACAACCAAGGAGTCTCTGAAAAAATAACTGTAAAATCAACTAAGGCAAATTCAGACGAGTAGAGACATTCAGACTCTAAATGCTGGAAAAAGAAACAAATTCAGAACATTGTTAGCATTCCCATCTGTCTTTTTTCCCCCTTAATCTCTCTTAGTTCTGTTGAGTAGAAAGCCTCTGCCATATTGGATTAGAAATTCTGAATAAAAGGGGCCTTAGGATGCAGAGCAAGAGAAGAAACGAATGCCTTTAGATTCGAGAAAAGTTGTCCTCTTGATCTTTGGAAGTCCTTGGTAATAAGACAGGAGAGAAGCAGTTTTGCCTGTTTGTTTTTTCAAAGTTATCATTAGAGTAAAGAGGACACTAGACTGGAAATCAGCATAATCTGGTTTTGGTCCCATTCTGCTCTTTCCTAGCTGTATGACCTTAGTCAAACTAATTAACTTCTCTGGACCTCTGTCTCCTCACCACAGAAATGAAAGGGTGGGGCCTTAACCAGAAATGTGCATCCTAGGTCTTCCGGAAGAGATTTTTCAAAATGCATATACCCGAGCCTCTTCACAGACCAAGAGCTACTGAATTAGAGGATCTCTGAGACATTCAGTCTAACATTCTAAAGTTCATCTACCCCATAAAACAGATGAAGAGTAAAACTGATGAGAGAGCCAGGGAAGCCATGAGGCACGGCTGAAAGAGAAAAATGAAACTTTTTGTTGTTAAGAGGGAGGAGGATGGTCAGAGAAACTGAGTCCTGGTGTAACCAGAGATCATTCATTAAGGCAGTATTTGTGAGACAGTGCTAGCTAGATGCTAACAACAGAGCAAGTATCTATGCTTCTCAAACATATCTTTGAGTAAAGACTATGTTAGGCATGTTGTGTAAGATACCAGAAAGCTTAGGATCTTTATCCCATCTAATAGGATTGACCTACATAAAATTACAGCACACTATCATAAGTTCTATCTCAGAAATCTGTGCAAAGTGTTGCAGCAATACAGAGGATGGAGTGGTCAGAAAAACTAACATTACTAGAGAGTGCTGGGAAAAGCTTCTTGGAGGATGTACTACTATCCAGTTATGTCTTACAGTGCAGTGAGCAGAGTAGGCAGGGGATAAGACCACTTTTGACAGAGAGAACAGCATAAGCAAAAGCCTAACGGGAAAAAAGAACATAGGATACTATGACACCAGTGAAAGTCTGGCATGAGGAGAACATGTGTTGTGTGTGCATGCACGTAAACTTTTTTCCAGAAGAAGGCTTACAGTTTATTGGAGATTAGACTAGAAAGGTGGGCTGGAGCCAGAATGTGAATATTTATTTTCTCTCCAACTTCCTACTTTGAAGAATTTCAAATTTTTTTAAAAAAGAGAGATGTAAGAGTAATGTAACAACTACTTGTATGATCTTTAGATTCATAATTGTTACATTTTGCAACATATGCTTTATCTCTCTCCATATGTACACACACACATACACGCTTTTCTTTTGCTAAACCATCTTTAGATAAGTTGCAGATATCAAAACATTTTACCCCGAAATACTTCAGCCACGTGTCATCTAAGAACAAGCACATACTCCTACATAGCTAAGAAGAGCTCTATACACATTGCTATAAAATTTGAATTGTGTTCTATATGTAACAAGAGTCCTCAGAGGTTTCTAACATTAAGAGGAACATGACCAATTTAGAAAGAAAATCTCTGGCAGCTTTATGGTGAGAGAGTTTACTAGAGTGGGGAATGTCCAGGAGTTAGTTCAGAAGCCATCTGCAATAGAGGAGAGATGATGGTTACCATAAAGCAGAAGATACAATCTGGAAATATTTGGGGCAGAGAACTGACAGACCACCTGGATGCAGACAGTGAGGCAGGAGTTGAGGATGACTTGAAGAATTCTAGCTTAGAGCACTGGATTGATGGTAAAGACATCAGAAGTGAGACAGAAAACCCAGGTTTATAGAGCTATTTATCGTGTCTCTTGAGTGAGACTTACTTAGGAGAAGCAGTAGTGACTCCTAAAAGAGAGATTAGGAAAATGGCTTTAGTTGTGCCCAATGTACATAGCTCTAAGTTGCATTATAACTATGTAACAAAAGATATCAAATGAAACAGGACATCCAGGGAGACTGGAGGCAAAAGAAATATGATGGGTTGGAGAGGTAAACTGTTCTGAAATGATGAGCTGAATCTGGAGTACTCAGTATGAGGAGTACTTAAGAAAGGATATTATAAAAAAGGCAGGACAGTGACTGTCCTGAGGCAGCCAAGGCTTTGAAAAATGGAATCAAGTCATGATCCTTCTACAGAAATTCTATGAGGTAAACTGAAGATTATATTCACTCTCATTTACTCATTCAAGCAAAAACATTTACTGAATGTTCATGAAGTATAAAGTTTCATTTCAAGTACTTAGGAATACAAAGACGAATTAGAACTCAGGGAACTCTGAGTTCTTCGATCTATAATTGAAGGTTAAAATGGCCATGAGAGATAAATAATCAAGCACATAGGAGTTTTGAGCTTAATTTAATTTCAAATACAGGAAGGTTTCTAACTGTTCTTTCTCTACAAAAAAAAAAAAAGTTTTTAGAAAATTAGCCAGGCATGGTGGCACATGCCTAGAGTCCTAGTTACTCGGAAGGCTGAGGCAGGAGGATCCCTTGAGCCCAGGAGTTTGAGGCTGCAATGAGCTATGATCATGCCACTGCACTCCAGTATGGGAAACAGAGCAAGAACCCTATCTCTAAAAAATAAAAAAAAAGTCACTGTAGTACTTCCAGCTAGGGAAAACTGGGATTGGTTTCCAGTTAGATGTGGAACGCCAGGAAGGAGCTGATGCTGGGGTGTTAGGGCAGTCTGGGTGTACTCACGAACGAAGAAAGACAAAAGAAAGGAATAGCACAGCATTCAGCTTGGCTGCAGCGAGGGGTACATGAAGCAGCAATGGAATGTGATGTTCACTGAGTGCTTACTAAGTGCCAGGCCCATGTGCTAGAGAAGGTTTCACATATTTAAGATTCAAGAAGAACTAGGGGAAATGAGTTTGAAAAGGTAGTCTGGAGTACGATCACAGAGGACCTTACAAAGCAAACACTGGTTCTGAAAAGCAAAGTAGAATTGCACAAAGCAGTTCAGTTCAGCCTATGCTCCTCTACCTCTTCCTAGGTCCTCTTCACCATCCTATCAAGCAACTCAGCTACAAGGAAGTAAGGGACCATGGGGGGACAGGAGGTGTATTTTTATTCTAGAAGTCTTGCTGAGGCAACTGGCATGCCAGGGACCACTGGTAAGGAAAAGTGTAATTTCTTAACTACAGCCCCCCCCACCTCTTCCCACCTCTGTCTCCATGGCTTGGAAAGCTTGAGCCTACTCATTGTGAGCCACAAGGTGGAGATGTCTGGCAGGGCAGAACTGAGAGGAAGTCGTTTAGCCAGCCTAAGGTTACCATTAACACTTTGAGCCACTGCCTTCAGCTAATTTTTATGTTTGTTTTTTAAGTTTGGTTGAAATGTCACAAATGGAAAAAGTAAGTAAAGCACCCGGTTAGCCACAAGACTGGACACACCTGGCTGCAAACCCGGCAAAAGAAACTTACTTCATTAGTAGGAGAGGCAGAGAGTGAAATTTACATCTGAAACCTGCCTGCACCAGGAAAGTGCTGAGGCCAAAGGCGCTGTCTGTTTTTACAGCTGTGTCAAGTCTTAGTTCTTTACTCTTACCAACACTCAGGAGTGCGGCAAGGGCCCAAGGAAAAATGGTCTCCAACCTCTTCAGCTGCAACTCAGCTCACAAAGGTTTTTAAGAAGCAGTTAATGAAATAAAACAAGACCAGATGAGGTGATATAATGAACTTTATTTCCACAGTTAATTTATATGTTTAAATCTCAAATAATGTTTTTTTAAAAGTCAGAACACTCTAAATTATTGATGTGACTTTTGTAACCTCAAATGTAACACTTGCTTTTTGTACCAGTTTCCCCAATGATATGAATCTGCCCCATTTTTCACAATAGTTTGGCTCCAAAAGCTGGTAAAAAGCAAATTTTTGTAAAATGAACATTTTCCCACCAAATACATGAGCTTGGAACCTAATTTTAAAGGAGTTCTTGATGCAAATTTCTGATTATTAACTCAAAAGCAGCTCTTAATTCTTGATCTTCCACATACCAATCCACTCAAAGTAATGGCCTGTAAGTCTTTGGAAGAGAAAAAGCACTGGTATGTAATCGGTTTTATATATTCTATTTTTCATATGAGTTTTCTTGCAGAGGTACACCTCGGATGTTAAATAATACAGAGACAGATTTGCAAATTACCACCTTCAAATCATAGGCTTTCAAAGCTGAAAAGAAACTCAGAGATCAATGTAGTGTTAGCCTCCCCACCACCTTTCTGTCAGTGAAGAAACTGAAGCACAGAAGAGAAAAGATTTGCCAGCCAGGTTGAGAACCAGGCCAGACTGGCCCCAAGCTGCCTACTCCAGTCACATGTCCTGTTTCATTGGGTTATACATACAGAAGACTGAGATCCCCTCAATACACACACACATACATACCCTCACACTCATACCTGCATGCACTTACAACTTAGTGATTAATATACAATTTTCTTCCCTATACAAAGGGTGTCTGTTTATACCATGAGGTTAGAAAGAGAGCAGGTCAAGTATAACAGAAAAGCAATAATAGTAATTCCCCAACTCTTCTAAATCATCTCTTATTTATATATCTATTATATAGCTTATAACTAAACTGGAACCTGGGCATTTCTCTTTATGAAGGCATTTTAAGAGCCTGTACTGGGTGATCACCTAAAACCTTGCTATTCAATGTACAGCTGTCCCCTACCCCACCCTGAGTCAGTAGCAACACTGGCATTATCTGGAAGCTTTCTTAAACTGTAGACTCTTTGGCCCCATCCTTAAAACCTACTGAATCAGAATCTGTATTTTCACAGATGAATTGTTTGCATATTAAAGTTTGAGAAACACTGACCTAAAACACATCCCTATGGGGCAGCACCCTATCCACAACAATTGAGATAGAAAAACATGGCTGGATAAAATGAGAGAGAAAAAAAAAAAAGGAAAGACAAATTCCTGCAGGCCTGCACTGATGCACACTTGGACCAGATACTAATAAATCAGGTATGATTTATTTAATAAATAAGTTAACTTTAAAAAAGAATTCCAGGCTGGGCGCGGTAGCTCACACCTATAATCCTAGCACTCTGAAAGGCCGAGGTAAGAGGATTACTTGAGCCCAGGAGTTTGAGACCAGCCTTGGCAACATAACAAGACCTCATCTCTATAAAAAAACCAAAAAATTAGCTGGGTGTTGTAGCATGTACTTGCTGCTGCACTCCCGCCTGGGTGACAGAGTGAGACCTCGACTCAACTAAATAAATAAACAAACAAACAAATACATGCATAAATAAATAAATACAAATAAAGCAGAACTCCAGAGGCAGAAGTTCGATTTATTCATTCATTCAACTATTCATTCAATGTTTACTGCATAAGCAAAAAAACTGAATAAGACCATTTCTTGCCTTTATAAAGTTTACAGTTAAGTTGAAGGGGCATTAATACAAAGCAACAGAAGGCTCAATGCGTGGAACACTGTGATGAAGAGATCCATGGAGGTCCATGAAATTCATTGTGGGGAGTGGCAACTAAGAGATTCCTGTGGTTACCAGGCAGCAACCTATGGCTTAGGAAGCTGTTCAGGATAGGGAGAGCTGTGGCCATATGATTCTTGTGACCCAATTTCCAGCAGAGTTAGTCAACAATGATAAGAAAAACAGACTCACAAATGGAAGAGTGGCTGCCTAGCAGTCTGCCAAAGATTTGGCTGACCAGACCACTGGTCATTATTAAATGGGATGGTTTGAGACTGCCGACACCACCTTATGTCCACCGTGTGCTGCCACAGAGTTGGGCAGTAACTACTTGAGGACATGTGGGAACACTCAGCTGGATGAATACCTTAGAGGCTAAGAATCTCACTCTGGGCAGCTGCGACCTTGTGAAATATTTTGAAATATATATTTGATCTTCAACCTGTTTTCTGGCCTACAACTCCTAAAACTCTTGGAATCTGCAAAGTGATGTATTTTTGTACGCTAATGATTGGCTGTTGGATGACAGCCCCCGGGTAGCTTCAGCATACACAGCAAGTCTTAACAATGGTTATTTACTTCTGGGGAGATGGACTGGGAAAAGACACTTGTTTTTTACATTAAATGGTTTTACTCTTTGATTTTATTCTATAAGCATGTGTAACTTTTATAATACACCTGTAAACTTTATTTACTTCTCAGTCTACAGGGAGAACTTTGTTCTGTATTGAAAGAAACTAAGTTAATCCATTTCATGACCCAGTCATGGTTCTGCTTTGGATGCTTCCAAGCTGGGAGTGAATGAAATGGGAAATAACAAGGAACTGCAAGTCAGTAAAACATGGTCTAGACAAACAAAATACATAACATACACAAAGAAGAGATTACTATTTATGTAACCAACTGTATTCTAATGCTTTGGTTTCATTTTTCTATTGTTATCACATTCCATGTGACAAATAAATTTATATATTCCCCTTTCTCAGGTTAATTATTAAATGTACTAATATACATTTTCAGCAGATAACTTGTCAAGATCTTCTAGGCTACTAGTGATCAAGGAGCTTGCATTTCAATTCTTGAGGACATTGCAGGCCTCATATCAGGGTCTTCCCATCAGAATTAATTTTTAGAAAGACTGGTTCAAATATTGAATTGGTGTCAAAGGTATAGTATCTTTTTTTTTTTTTTTGACTCAGAGTCTCACTCTGTCGCCCATGCTGGAGTGCAATGGCATACTCACGGCCACCACAGCCTCGACCTGTTAGGCTCAGGTAATCCTTCCACCTCAGCCTCCCAAGCAGCTGAGACTACAGGCATATGCCACCATGCCCGGCTAATTTTTTGATTTATTGTAGAGAAGAGGTCTCATGAAGCTGCCCAGGGTGGTCTCAAACCCCTGGGCTCAGGCAATCTTCCGGCCTCATGTCTTCCTCATACAGGCATGAGCCACCATGCCCAGTTTGTATCCTTAAACTGGATTATTATTTGATTCCCTTCATTCACCAAATCCATCCTTCCTATCACCATGTTTTGGGCTTTACAGTGCCATCTCCATTACAGTGCCATCTCCATACACAGCATGTCTTCACAATGACATATCACAATTATGTGTACAAACACATAAATAAAGTATCTGTGACACATCAGTCTCCAAAGAGGCAGAAAAAGTGACTCTGGCTGAACTGCCACTTGACATTAGGCAGCACTTCACAGAAATATAAGAGCAAGCCATTCCAGAACAGATCACACCCCAACCTCAAGTCAGGCATTCCCTCACCAGAGCTGTGCACAACTGGAATTTGATAGCACTCACTTACCCCCATGACTCTGCCACGCTGTTCAACATCCTCCCACATAAAATGAACTATGATCCGACACATATATTTCCCACTCCGGCCTTCCTGCTTCATTCGGACTAGACACATCCTGAGGAAAAGAAGACAGAGAGAGTCACTGGCTGTTTGCAATTCTCACATTACACATTTCCACTGAAGGTCTGCTCATCTCAGAGTGATTTTAGCAAAGGGCATTAAATAAAAAAACAGCAAGTGACTTTTTTTTTTTTTTTTAACTTTTCCAGCCTGGGCAACTTGGTGAGACCTCATCTCTACAATAAATCAAAAAATTAGCCGGGCTCGGTGGCTCAGCCTGTAATCCCGCGCCTTTGGGAGGCTGCAGTGAGTGGATTGCCTGAGCCTGCGGGTTCGAGACCCACCTGGGCAACTTGGCGAGACCTCATCTCTACCATAAATCAAAAAAAAATTAGCCGGGTGTGGTAGTGCGCGCCTGTAGTTCCAGCTACTTGGAAGGCTGAGGCGGAAGGATCACTGGAGCCCAGCAGGTCGAGGCTGCGGTGGCCGGGAGCGGCCACTGCACTCCAGTCTGGG
>CAUYQG010242771.1:0-13332 GCA_963574415.1 Tarsius wallacei
CCCGCGGGCTCAGGCAATCCACTCACCTCAGCCTCCCAAGGCACAGGATTACAGGCTGAGACCTGAGCCCGGCTTTTTTTTTTTTTTTTTTTTAGGGACCGGGTCTTGCTCTGTCACCCAGGCTTCAGTGCAGTGGAGCAATCATGGCTTACTGTAGCCTCAAACTCCAGGGCTCACGAGATCTCCTGCCTCAGCCTCCTGAACAGATGGACTACAGGTGTACACCACCACACCCGGCTCCACTTAAAACTTCATAGTGGGCCAGGCATGGTGGCTCCAGCCTGTAGTCATAGCACTTTGGGAGGCTGAGGTGGGAAGATCACTTGAGGCCAGGAGTTTGAGGTTACAGTGACCAAAGATCATGCCCTGCTCTCTAGCCTGGGCAACACAGCAAGATGCTACCTCTAAAAAACAAAAACACACTTTACAGTGGCTTCCCACAGTACTTCTGCAAATCCACACTCCTACTCAGGACCTGTGAAAACTGCTTGGCATGTCCTATGCCTTCAATCTTTCCTCACCTTGCCCCATGCTCCCGGCATGTGTAGACCATGCTCTCCCTATACCACCTGGTGCTTTATCTGCTGCACGGCTTGCCTTTCCTCTGCACACTCTATCTGTGCACATTACTTCCTTGGGAAGCCCTTGCTTCACAGCCCCCTCTAGCTTTCTTTCTGTTCCTTGACCACACTCAGCTCACTCCTGCCTCAGAGTCTTTGCTTTCGTACTTCCTTTAGCTCTTTTTTTTTTTTTTTTGAGCCGTAGTCTCACTCTGTTGCCCAGACTGGAGTGCAGTGGCATGCTCATGGCCACCACAGCCACAACCTGCTAGGCTCCAGTGATCCTTCCGCCTCAGCCTTTCAAGTAGTTGGAACTACAGGCATGCGCTACCACGCCCGGCTAATTTTTTGATTTATAGTAGAGATGAGGTCTCACCAAGTTGCCCAGGCGGGTCTCGAACCCGCGGGCTCAGGCAATCCACTCACCTCAGCCTCCCAAGGCGCAGGATTACAGGTTGAGCCACCAAGCCTGGCCTTCCTTTAGCTCTTAACACAAATGGTCCCTTAACATTCAGGGCTCAGTTCAACTGTCAATTTTTTTTTTTTTTTTTTTGAGTTGGAGTCTCACTCTGTTGCCCAGGCTGGAGTATAGGGGCATGTTTTCACAGCCACCGCAACCTCGACCTGCTGGGCTCAGGCGATCTTTCCGCTTCAGCCTTCCAAGTAACTGGAACTACAGGGGCATGCTACCACGCCTGGCTAATTTTTTGATTTATTGTAGAGATGAAGTCTCGCCGAGTTGCCCGGGTTGGTCTTGAACCCCTGAGCTCAGGCAATCCTCTCACCTCGGCCTCCCAAATACTGGGATACAGGCTTGAGCCACCACACCTGGCCTCAACTGTCACCTCTTTCAAAACCATCCTATCTAAGCCTGCCACCCCTGCAATATACAGGGCCCCCTAACCATAGGTACATTCATATAAACATAGACACATGTATATACACATTTACACATGTGTACACATACATATTTATATTTGCCTGTATCTGCCTAAATACACACTGGAAGGATACTAATAAACGAATAAAAAGTTACCTATGGGGGGGGCTAGTGGGACAAGGTCAAGGACAGAAGTGAAGATGGAAGGTATTCTCACTGTACACCTTTTTATACTATTTTGAATTCTGAACTATGTAAATGTATCACTTATTCAAAAAATACATAAATATGACATGGGGAAATCAGTATCTCCAGCCAGAGCCTTCTAACCTGGATCACGAGGGCTGCCTGCCTTGCTCCTTGGAAGGTAAAGCCTGGTGACAGACGGGTGGCTTCCGACTACTAGACTGTCACCAACTATTCCTCACCTCTGCCTAAGGGACTTGCCGCACGTGACAGTGCCAGAAAACAGCAAGGCCCTGCCATGGTGAGGAGGAAAGCTGACACACCCATAACCCCTTGACACTGCTACCTGACGACTTGCTCCACACCCAACTAACATGCTTCTAAAGGCCATGGGATGCAAGGCCTGAAGAGAGGATAGGTCCAGGGCCGGCTGCCCTGGAACATAGTCTGCACTGTATTCAATTCAAGCACCTGTGCTCATTTGGGTGGCTGGCAACTGGGAGAAAAAAATAAACTCAAAGGCTCAAGGGGAGCCCCTGGGAGACATACGCAGTGAATGGGGGAAGGGCATGAGACCTCACTGCATGGTGGCCTGGTCTGGAAAACGGGATCATCTCTAGATGGCCAGGAGTGACAGGGATGAATTGGTATTTACAGAAAGAGGGCAATAAGGATCATGCAGGATGATGGCCCATCAATGCAACTGTTAAGGAGCCGCCTCACTCAATGTATGTGCTTGGTAATCATAAGCTTCTCCTCATACTTGCCCCAGGAAGATACAACTGACTGTGGTCTAGCAAGGCTAGCAGAGAAATGACCTACTGAAGGAGGCAGCTTTCGTCTCAAAATGCAGAATGCATGGCGGCATCATGGCCTTTTCATGAGATCCCAGGAAGACAAAGATCAGCATGGACAGTTCCTCACTTCCCGTTTCTTAGACAGCAGGCAGGCAGAAGAGGCCTGCAGGAAGACTCCCTGGTTACCTGAAGCACTGCGTCGTCAAAATACAGAGGAAGTGCCAGCAGAGACAGGAAGATGGAACCTAGGCAGAGTCCCTGCAGAGGAAAGGAAGCTATGGAGCCACTGTCAGAACGCAAACAAGCAGCTGACCACTTTACAGGAGAAACTCTTCAGTGAACTAGGGAAAAAAACTGGAACCCCTGAATTTCGTGGCATCCACCTTTTGAGACTCTGGAAGGGCCTCTTCTGTTCTCCTTGTAGCTGTCACTGCTCCCCTGTGCAAAACCTCCATGTGGATGGAGGGTGTGGGGCGCAGATGGGTGCACACATTCACACACTGATTTCCGTGGGTCCCGCTCACTACCCATGAATATTTTCTATTAGTTCCACTGACACGTCGCCCACTGAACCTGCCATCAGACCAACTCACCTGTACTGGCTCCTCCAAAACTCCACTGCAAATAGGGCAGATAAGGTCTTCGTCAACATCCCCCTGGAAACGGGTTACATCATACCCCATGTCTCATCACTGAAACCCAGGTCCTGAAAGGAAAAGAGGAAGAGGAGGCTAGTTCTTCAGAAGAAGCCTACAAATATGTGGCAAACATGGTCCAAGAAAATACTGAGAGCCTATTATGTGCCAGTCATGAGGGGAAGCGGACTCAAGAAACTTAATTCTAATGAGGGAAGACATTACATAAGCACATATTTAAAATACAACGTGGCCAGGCACGGTGGCTCACGCCTATAATCCCAGCACTTTGGGAGGCTGAGGTGAGAGGATTGCCTGAGCCCATGGGTTCGAGGTCTGTCTGGGTAACTTGGTGAGACCTCATCTCTACAGTAAATCAAAAAATTAGCCGGGTGTGGTGGCACACGCCTGTAGTTCCAGCTATGTGGAAGGCTGAGGGGAAGGATCTCCTGAGCCCAGCAGGTTGAGGCTGCGGTGGCTGTGAGCGTGCCACTGCACTTCAGCCTGGGTGACAGAGTGAGACTCCAACTCAAAAATTAAACTAAAAATAAAATAAAATACAATGTGATAAGAACTTACCTCCCAGGTTGGAGTGCAGTGGCATAATCATAGCTCACTGTAATCTCAAACTCTGGGCTCTACCACCCAAGTAGCTGGGACTACAGGCACATACCACCACACTCAGCTAATTTTTAAATTTGTTGTAGAGATGGGATCTCGCCGTTGGGAATGGTGGCTCATACCTATAATCCCAGCACTTTGGGAGAGAGAGGTAAGAGAACTGCCTGAGTCCAGGGGTAACTTGGCAAGACCTCATCTCTACAATAAATAAAAAAATTAAGCCGGGCTCGGTGACTCAGCCTGTAATCCCGCGCCTTGGGAGGCTGAAGTGAGTGGATTGCCTGAGCCTGTGGGTTCAAGACCCGCCTGGGCAACTTGGCGAGACCTCATCTCTACAATAAATCAAAAAATCAGCCGGGCGTGGTAGCACGCGCCTATAGTTCCAGCTACTCGGAAGGCTGAGGCGGAAGGATCGCCGGAGCCCAGCAGGTCGAGGCTGCGGTGGCCGGGAACAGCTACTGCACTCCAGTCTGGGCGACAGAGTGAGATTCCAACTCAAAAAAAAAAAAAAAAAAAAAAAAAAAATTAGCCAGGCGTAGTGGTGCATGCCTATGATTCCAGCTTCTTGGGAGGCAGAGGAAGAAGAATCACCCAAGCACTGCAGGTCAAGGCTGCAGTGGGCATAAGCAGGCCACTGCATTCCAGCCTGGGTGACAGAGACTCCAACTCAAACAAAAAACAAACAAAAAATTTAACTGGGTGTGGTGGTGTGCACCTATAGCTCCAGCTATTTAGAAGGCTGAGGCAGAAGAATCACCTGAGCCCAGCAGGTTGAGGCTGCAAGTAGGTGTGAGCATGCCACTGCACTCCAGCCTGGGTGACAGAGTAAGACTCTGACACAAAAAAAGAGATGGGATCTTGCCATGTTGTCAGACTGGTCTCAAACTCTTGGCCTCAAGCAGTCTTCCTGCCTTGGCATCCCACGGTGTTAGGATTTTTTTTTTTGAGTTGGAGTCTTGCTCTGTTGCCCAGGTTAAAGTGCAGTGGCACAATCACAGCCACTTCAGCCTCCACCTGCTGGGCTCAAGTGATCCCTCTGCCTCAACCTTCCAAGTAGCTGGAACTACAGGCGCGTGGCACCATGCCTGGTTAATTTTTTGATGTACTGTAGAGATGAGGTCTTGCCAAATTGTCCAGGCTGGTCTCGAACCCCTGGGCTCAGGCAATTCTCTCACCTCTGCCTCCCAAAGTGCTGAGATTACAGGCATGAGCCAGCACACCTGGCAGTATTAGGATTATTTGCATAACCCACCACACCTAGCCTATTTTTTGAATAGATAAAATGAGTATAATAGAAATTACCCTCAAGGAATCATCCAATAAGAGATAATGCATATAAAACATTTAACAAAGCATTGGCTGGCACATAGGCATTCAGTATATGGTAGTAACCATTATTTATGTACACACCTAATTTCCACTACATGTTTAAAAATTCCCAACTGGGAACGGTGGCTCATACCTCTAATCCCAGCACTTTGGGAGACAGAAGCAAGAGGACTGCCTGAGCCCGAGGGTTCAAGACCAGACTAGACAACTTGGTGAGTCCTCCTTTCTACAGTAATTTAAAAAAATTAGCCAGGGGGGGACACTTCTTACAAACAAGGGTGCCTGAACGAGACATATTTGTGTACCTAACCCTTAAATGTACCCCTCAATATCACAATAAAAAAAATAATTAAAAAAAAAGTAAATTCTGTAAAATTCCACTATCAAAATATTGTTTAACATTAAATTATATATATGTACATATGTACACCCACAGAGAGAGAGAGAGAGAGAGAGAGAGAATCTAAATTTTCCCAATTTAAACACAATAAAAATCCTTAAAACTGTGCAACGTAACACTTAATAGAAACTTTAAAAATTTTACATCTTACGAATTTATAGACAGTCAAATTACTTTCTTTATATTTAAAACTATATTTGGGACTGTTGACACCTCATCAGAAATGTGTCCAACTTTCTTCACCATGTTCTCTAGAGGGCAATGCACTATGGAGTGTATTAAGAACATCCTTCACTCTAACCTCTACAACCTAGCCTGGAAAACACACGAACAGAAAATAGCGAGATCAATGAAAACTCGAGCAATTCACAGTCAGCAAAGCACGTATGTGTGTGTATACGTTAACCCAATACTCCAAAAATCAAATGTGATATTTTAGTTGTTTTATTCTTATTCTTTTAGATATCTTTATCTATGTGTCTATATATGTATGTATGTATAATCTACCTATCTATCTTTCTGGCATCTATTTATCTATCAATCTTGCTGGCATCTATCTATCTGTCTGTCTGTCTATCTATCTTACCTATCTTTTTGTTTTCCGTATGTTAAGGGTATTCACATGCTCACACAGTGGCTTTTGGGGTGCTCACCAGACATTCACTTGCACAGGAATTAACTTGAACCACAGGAAATTATCTTTTGTTTAAAGGTTAAAACAGTTGAATGTCAACAGCTTCCCACGGTTCAACTTAATAGCAGATGGGAACTGGCAAAGAACATTTATGTAACTGTATTCACAACTCAGAACAATTTGTATATGCTTCAAAATAAAAGTCCAGATTTTCATTTTAAGGATAAAGAAGCTAGTATAAATATTTAACTGAGTGTACACAATTGGAGAATATAATGGTGCTTATTATTTCTTTATTGTGTAATGCTAACATAGCTGTTCCTTTCATCAATGATATATACATTTGCTAATCTTTGGACAGATTGTCATATAAGACCATTTCAATATGAATAATTTTAGAATTTGAAATCTTGTTTAAACTTTGGTAAACCATTGAAACACTGAATTACTTGGTTTTATTTCAGGAAGAAAAGCAAATTTATTTCAAAGACAATAAATTGGGAATTCGTTTTATGTTTATTTTTAAGCAATTCTGAGGAATCACTAGTTGATAAAATCATAAATGAAAATGTTAGTCTGGAAGAGGTCTAAACAGTAAACAAGTGGACTAAGTCCTTTATCTTACAGATGGAGAAACTGTAGTCAACAGAAACGAAGTTACCTAAAACAGTAATTTGGTCATAGAGTAAATTATTAGGCATTTGAAGGAAAAGAAAAAAGGTAATATAATTAATCTAAATAAACAAGGACTTACCTGCATAAAATTTAGTGGTACTTTTAGAAAATAATCTATTGACAGTGCCTTGGTTTTGAAAGGCATTTACTGTGTAATGAGCTGCACAGACATGGGGGAATTCTATGACGAACAATGTCACTGCCTTGAAAGGACAATGGATAGCATGATAAAGATCAATAGAGAGATAGATAGATATAGACACAGAATGTGCCAAGGCAGCAGAATCATTCATTCGAATCCAGCAAATTCTGGTGACCGACTTTATTTTTTTTTAACTGATTATATTGGCCTTATGTAGACATGACACTTCCCAGCTTCAGGGGTTTGATGTTCTATTTATACATATGTTTTGAACTATTTAGATAACATGATGCAGACACAAGTTGATATCACATCAGACCTAATAATTTTTGCATCTTTTAGAGAGTAGCATCATCTCACCAAAATCTCTCATGGCAAGACAGTGCCCTGACTGAAGAGTGTTTGCTATCATGGTGAGTGTCTACTACAAACACTCTATTTTCCTGTCAGAGCCCAGGAGAGAAGGCTGATCTTTGCGGATGGAAACATGGAGATTATGGAATAAGATAAGAGACATTCTGCCGTACTGTTCTGGTTCTCAGGATAGTTTTCTTATCAGAGAATAGTTTTAATTGGCACCATTTTAAAACTAGCTATTTCTCTGTGATGTTTATTCCTCTGATAACCCCACTTTTGGAATCGACCCATTTCTCTGTTGAAGTCTCTAGAACACACAGTTTCTGTGGCTTCTGTAACTTAGTTCTGTGCAGTACCAGTCAGTGTGCAGCCTGGATACAGGTGTTTTCAGGACGGAGTTTTAGGGAAAAGAGCCTGAAATTAGAAGCCACAGAACACGAGTTTAAGTTTAAGCTCAATTATTTATCATAGGCTAATACAGAGTGTGGTTGTAGACCAGTTATTTAAACTTTTACACCTCAATTTCCTCATCTGGAAATGGAGATAATAATAATGACACATGCCCACAAAGTTATTATGTTAACAAATGGATGACAAATGAAAACAGCCCTTTATGAGCTACAATGCACAAGGAAGACCCTACCAAGGCTTTGAGAAAACAGAGTTATAGTAACATTAACAATTTGACAAACTAAAGTTATTTTGTAAAATATTTTCATATAACCTACAGGTGATGCTTCCTGTGGATATATAGGTGTACTACAGAAAAATGAACAGGGATCTGGTCTTTCTGGATAGCAATTATAAATCTGATCATGGCAAATTTGAACAAAAGTCAAAGAATTAATCAACGTGAAAACAAAA
Source organism: Tarsius wallacei (assembly GCA_963574415.1). Classification (NCBI taxonomy): domain Eukaryota; kingdom Metazoa; phylum Chordata; class Mammalia; order Primates; family Tarsiidae; genus Tarsius; species Tarsius wallacei. The sequence goes on from CAUYQG010242771.1 coordinate 8,081, forward strand.
GATTTTGGCTTTCATATCATTAGACCAACCTACACAGTACCATTCCAAGGCAATGTTTTGTTGCATTAATCTTTTATCTAAAGTGTGAACATTTCATTACGACTCTTATCATGGAATCAGTTGTTTTCTTTATGTCAGAGCAAAGAGTTGCACTTAAATAAACTCTGCTTCATTTGTTAGGGTGTCCAGTCTTCAAAAGAATTAAATCATTATAGTTTGAATGCTAAAAGTCACTTTAACAATTCAATACATTCTTAATAAAGCTCAAAATGCTGACCTATGAAGAGTTTCTCAGTCAGAACTTCTCACAGATCTCATTATCTAAAGCTACTTGAAATGTTATAGTAATGCTGAAATATTATATAAAATGATCCAAAGCACCAGTTATGATTACAAGACAGATCAAAAGCATATTCTATTTATCTTCTTTACCTCTCTCTCTCTTAAGAGATAAAGAGGAAACACATCTTAATCTTATTGGAGAATGCAATTTGAATTGATGCAGGGTTTTCTAGGGGACGCAACGGTCAAAGGATCAAATGAGAGCACCAAGAATCATGGCAGATCATTTTCCCTGACTGCAGTAGAATGCTTCAGAGGATTGGATATGTCAGTGGTGAGAGATGAGAGGAACCAGAAGGGCTAGAGTGAACTACTGGGTAAAGCGGAAGATCTATGCAATCTGCATCTGTATATGATTAGAAAACGCTGAAGAGAAAATAACATATCATAGCTAAGGGAATGATGGATGACAGGGCAATGTTTTCAAGAAAAAAGGAACAAAGGCCAAAAGGGAGATGAGAAGAGTTTTGAGGTAGGTCAAGTAAAGAATATGCAAGAACCCACAGACCTAAGAGGGAGGACAAAGGAGAAATGTGTACAGTGGCAGAGAACACAAATGCTGAACAATTAGCGTAGAGCTACTTGACACAGGAGAAAAACTTGGGGAGAACTGGAGAACAATTAAAAAAATTAAGCACACCGTGGTCGTAAAGAATATTAGCTTGATATTAAATCGTGATGAGGACTAAGAAAGCAAATCTTGGAATTTTCAGAAGAGAGAATGCAGTCAACATTTTGGCAATGACTGAAAATCCCTGTAGGGTGGACACAATAAGACACGTGACTTACACAGTGCCCTGCTAGATCATTCTTCACAGACAGCAGAAACGGGGAAGAGCTCGGAAGTGAGGAACAGATGGATATACAGGAAGCTAACCGCAAGTGGAGGCTAACTATACAGACAATGTCTTTTGAACAGGCAATAAATGTAGCTAACAAAATGTATATTCAATAAGAAGGGAAGGAAAAATACCAAGTCAGCTTTGATGGGATGGATGATGGACTTCGGCTGTAGCAGGAAGGTCAGTGAAACGTCTGGATAAAGTCAAGCAACTCTGTGACAAGGCTGCCATCATCGTGACAGGAGCAGAAGTGAGGAGAAAAACAAAGTCCTGCAGCACCTGCACAACTGAGGCTCTGGGATTTTCCAGGGGAAGGAAACGACGTGACAATGAGTAGTGACTCTGCGGATCTGGCCTTGCTTAGTGTCACAAGCGGAGACCAGGGGATTGAGAATACTTAATGAAGCAAATCAAGGGACTTTGGTTGGCAAGAAGACCCCTGCTTTAGCACAGATCCTAGCATAAAAGAAAATATGAAGGAATCTGGAAAAGACTAAGCACATAAGAAAAGTCTTCAGGTCAGAAAAGAGTAGACCAGCTGGTGTGTACAGAGATGCATATCTGTACAGCCCAAGTGCTTCCACCATTTTATCTTCACATATTCACTTAAAGATGTGGCAAAATCAATTAACGTTGACAGAAATCACAAATAAACTAAGAAAGCTTTAGTAAGTCTCATAAATATCCTCAAAAATACCTATTTGCTACTACAGGGCTCTTTAAAAGAATCAAACTAGTCAAATGAAAAGAACCAAATGGAATAATATGCAGAAAATCACCATTTTTTTTGAGTTGGAGTATCACTCTGTCACTCAGGCTGGGGTGCAGTGGCACACTCATGGCTACCCCAGCATCAACCTGCTGGGCTCCGGCGATCCTTCTGCCTCAGCCTTCCAAGTAGCCAGAACTATAGGCACATGCTACCATGCCTGGCTAACTTTTTTATTTATTGTAGAACCGAGGTCTCGCCAAGTTGCCTGGGCTGGTCTCGAACCCGTGTGCTCAGGCAATCCACTCATGTCGGCCCCCGAAAATGCTGGGATTACAGGCTGAGCCACCGAGCTCGGCCTATATACACTTTCTAAATAAAACATATAAGTAAGATGTATTGATGAGTGAAATAAATAAAATACAGAGACAAAGAGAGCGATATAAATACAAATACATATATTCTTTGACAGTGATTTTTGGAAATAGGAAAGCAACGATATAAAAAGGTATATAAGCATCATAGCTTCTTATGCCTCTATTCATTATTTATTTTTCATATTGCTGATAAGAACACAATTTAATGTAAATGTCATTTTTTCTTAATGGAGTAGAGTAAGTAAAACTATTATAGGACTAAACTACTGTTGGAAATAAACATTTCTTACAATTCCAACCATTGTTATCATCTACATGCATTTCCTTTCACTATCTGTATCTTATGATAGGTGTGTCTTTCTATAATTTTATAGTAGAGAATATACTAAAGGCAAATTTTTCTGTCCTTTTTTTTTGGGCATGGTGCCATAAGTATTTCCTACGTTATTTTCAAAAATAACCTTCATAAACATCACTTTAGGACTCCATTTTGGGGTTATGTCCTAATTTAGTTACCTAACCCTCTGTCATTGGACATTTAATTTGCTTCGGGCTTCCCATTATTATCCATAATACTATGATTCACATATTAAAAGTTGAAGATTATACATAACTTTTGGCTGGCGATGTTATCATATTTTAGTTTTGTATTTCTGAGGAAGGACCCTGAGGAAGCCCATAATGATCTAAATAAACTATAAGAATGTGCAAAGTTTGTTTTTGAGACACCATTCTGGTAAAACGGATATAATGTCCTAATCCTCTTAGTAGCATGATACAATTGAACAAACGCTCTCGGATATTTTTGTCATTAACTTGAGAAAAACATTTCATCTGGATGCAGGAGCTGAACAGAGAAGACAAGGATCAGCAGCATGGTGTTTAGAAGAGATGGCCTTTGAGCAACTGTTCATAAAATTGGAGTGATATCGTAAGAAGAAAGAGACACAGGACTTATGCTACACGTATTTGAAGTTTTAGATAGTGAGCAAAAGCCTAAACAATTACTCTTTTTTCATTTTCAAAACACAAATTCCCTGGAAGTTTAATCTCTTTTGATATATTTTACAATGGAGTGATATGAGGAAGTATAAATTACTAGTGAAACGCTACTCTAAAATACTATTCTAAATAGTACTCGAAAAAAATACCACTCTAAGCAGTTTTTTACATCACAGAAGAAACATTTTGGTTACCAAAAACATTGTGAGAAAATATATGCACTTCAGTGTCCATTGGTAAAACAAAGGTTTGAGTAAAACCTTTATTTTAACCATATTGCTATCTTGTAGTTCAAAAGACGATAAGATACTCTATTAGGAAAATGAGTCATCATTGCGTTAGGGAGTGACAGTCATTCTGTTTCGAGTAAGTGAGGTCATGTGCATAAGGTGAAAGGAGACAGGGCCCGGCACATTTGAGCTTTACTGGAACCATTAGCCAAGCACAATTATGGAAGAGTCAAAAACGCATCTAATCGACAGGTTTCCTCTGCCTTACAGTTATACATATATATTTGGCCATGGAAAACCATTTAGTTTTATTCCATGACTTGAAATGGAGTGGGTTACATAGGTGATTGGTAGGTTGACTGTGTGGTATTCTAAAATTTAAAAATTTTGCCAATGTGAAACTTCTAACATTATTATTTGTCATAAACACACCTCATGCATACATTCACGATAAAGGTGCTGAGAATGTTCCTTCAGTAAAAATCAAACCTAAACACACCCAGAATTTATAGAAGAGAAAAAAAATCCTTCTATATTCAGTCTATCTGTCATTCATTCAAAATATTCACTGGTTACCTAAGTGGAAAGAAATCCTCTGAAAAACAGACTAGAAATCTGTCTAATGAGATAGTAATCTACTCAAAGTCGTTGTGTAAAAGTATTTCTAGTTTAGAAAACTTCTGGAAGCATTTGGAAACCTTACAGTGTATCCATGTTTGCTGTGTTTCCTATGATGATTTGCCAATAGACTCCAAAGGCTACTCAGAAGCCAGGCATCTTCCTTAGCTGTTTTGCAACAATGATCAATACTTTTGTTCGGTCTGTAAACATGTTGGCATCTGTGAAGGGGACAAAACTTCCCAGGATGCTCCAGTTCTGCAAGGCCTCTGAGAAGAACCAGCGGTGGACAAACAGGACTCACCAAGAACGCCTTCAGTAAGCGATCACACACAGCCTATTAGACAGAAGATCCCACTTATTCAAGGAATAAAAATTAGTCATTTCACTGTCAACTCAAGACAAGCAACCAAACTAATAAGCAGGCAATCAAACAGCCACACAAATTAACCATGACCTCTGCAACCGATGCGCCTGGGATATAGTTCACTTGAATAGTCAATCAAAAACAACAGTCAGAGACCAGGAGAGCCAGATGCCAGGCAGCTGACAGTGAGGAGCTCTGGCCAAGGACTCGATAGTGACACCCTGGTCCCCTCCTAGCAACGTGCCTTTGGACTGTGCTATGGAACCTCTGGACCTCGTATTATTCATCTGTGAAATGAGGAAAGCTCTCGGGTTTCCTGAGAAATTTAAATACACTAAAAATAGATTAAGTATTGACAACAGGGCCTCGTCCAGAATGAGCAGTTAATTAATTTAAAAAAATTATATCTAGTTAGCTCCTGGCAGTAAGTTAGAGAGGAAACTTTTTTATTCTTCTCTATAATACTAGCTTTTAATTGTCACTAATTATCCATCACCAAAATGCTACCAGATAGTGCTAGAATGAGACATTTTGCTTATTTTTTTATTTTTAGAAAGTAGGATTTATTAAGAAGACAGAAAAGCTCCCGTAGCGGGAGGGGGTGACCCGAAAGAGGTCGCCCCAGAATAAGACATTTTTAAAAGCTTCTCTTCAATTATTTAATTTCTGAGATTTGAAGAGTCAAGAGATGTCTCCCTGGTCTCTGTTTCTTCCAGTTCTGCCTCAGTAATACTTTCTTTTAAACGCTTTTAGTAGCCTGAAAAT